>JADWYZ010000078.1:0-13163 GCA_017141385.1 Sogatella furcifera
GATGGTGGTGATGCATAAACTGATGATTTATAGAATAGCTAATAGGATACCTAATATTGATACAATATCAACTTATATTGTTCCAGTTCTATGACAATCATGACCTTTTAGTCTTATGATAGTTCCATTTTACATGATTTATTGAATCTTGAGGAGTTGTGTCTGTTCATACAAAACAGCTATTGGACAAATTTATGTATTCTACAGGTAAGAATAGAATCGCTGCCTTTATTTTGTATGGAAGGGTGAATAAGTTAGTGCGTAGCTCTCTCTTACTCTTATCACTTACAGACAGAATCTGTCTTCTATCATATTGATAATCTTCTGTCTTGTATCTTATAATCTTTTTCTTCTATCTTATAATAATCTTCATTATCTGATAATGAAGATTATCAAGAGTAAAACAAGACAAGAATATTTCTTCAGCCTGAAACATTGTAATACCACAAATAATACCAGAACTTTGTGATACCATAGCTGTATAATATTGATCAAGAAGCTCATTGGAAGTTTACCGGTCCAAATTAGAACGGCATTTCTGAACTAAATTTGGACAGACAAATTGTTTCAGGCGCATTACTCTAGACGAGACACGATGAAACTGAAGTGAGCAATAAGCTGGCTGTTCTAGCTGCAAAGGGCTGCAAAACTGCAATAGAGGGATAGGGATCATTACCGCGGCGCCTAGATCCTGCCAGGCGAGTTCTGGGAAAGGTCTAGGCTCCCTTCATTAGGGAAGGCCCTTCATAATGATCCCCAACTCACTTGTTGCTCCCCTTCCTCCCTGTCCCACCTAGCCGAGTCCTTCTTACTCCTCTTGAAACATTCTCCTACGCTCCCATATTGTCCCCTATTTTTCTCAGAAGCACACATATTTCTTCTCAACAGTCCAAACAAATGCTTTTCTTTCGCGTTCCATCGCACTTTTCATCTTGATTACATTGGACGAGCGTCATGTCGTTCTGTCTTTTTACCAAGTTGATCCTAGAAGCTATTCCCTCCCAGACACAGTCTATAGAACGACTGCGTACCGTCATGTGCAGCTCACAATAGATTTTCCACTTCATGTCACTGAATATTTTCCAAAATAGAATAGGATAGTTCAATTAATCAGTGCTACAAATAGTGAAAACTCACCACTTGTGATTTTTAGATAGTACACCGTCTTAAATTACAAACAGCTACTAGTGAGTTTGTTTTCTATTTTAAAAATTTTGAGTGTTAGAATGTGAATTTTCAAAGAATTTATATAACTGATGTTTTCAATTTTTGGCTTGAAACTTTCGTTAATTTTCTAAAATATTAAAAATTTTGGAGTGTTTGTTTGGAGTGAAAATTTGTGACTGTGAAAGAAAAGCAACAAACATAACCTGGATTGTATTCTAAATTGGAAAAGGGACAGTTTTGGGCTTAAGCCTGTTGATCCTTACCATTAAGTATTATTTGTAAATAACTAAATATATGAATAAATTTCTGATTGAAAACTCTAATCCTCGATAAATCAGTAATGATTCTCATTTATCATTAACTTTGTAAGAAGAATAACTCATCATCTTAATTTCTATTTATATTGAGTCACCGCTCTCTGAAAAAAAGCCTAAAAAAGTACAATAACTATTTATGTTTCTGACTCATCTGACTTTATTTCTGACTGAATCACTGTGAATTTAGTTTAGTTTGTCGATATGGAACATTCTATCCATTTTAGTTATAAGAAAACTCTTGACTTGATTGGAATTTTCTTCTGAGGGTACTAAGCATTACCGTGAGTGATAAGAGGGACGATGATGTGAGAGATTAGGCCTACAGCTATTCAGGCAATTAGAACTCAGACGGAATTATCACTCCTACAAGAGACGAGAGTTGCAATTTTCGGTCAGAAATCGGCCAGCCTTCAACTGCGATCGAACCCGAGGAACTACAAATGATCAATCACATTCAATATTACAGCGTTGAACCAACACTAGAATCAGTTACTCAGATGTAATAACGGTTGGAGGGATTTATTACCTCAGATTAATGTGAGTAGTACTGGTGGCTCGTGCCCACGAAACAGGTGAAGTGCTGTACAGTAAAATATACGGGCACTTCACCTGTTTCGTGGATACGAGCCGCCAGTGGTGAGTAGCCAAAGATTATATTGGTTGAGTGGACATTACTGTCTAAACCCACACTCCGCCACGTCAATGAAATAATTTCATAGAGTAATACTATATGTATTAATAAAACTAGAGTGATACAAATAAAGTCATACTATACAAATCCATTCTATTCTAAATTGATTGAAAGAGTCAAATGTATTCTAGTGCTGAATTCATCAAAAATAGAGCTGTAATTGATTTTAACCGTCACTTCAAGGCCCATTAGAGATGAAGATGCTCGTCTTGGATATATGTTAGCTTGAAGGACGTTCCGCAAATTATTCAGAAGGGTACAAGCAACTTCACAGGTTGCAACAGACCTGATAAAGGGAGCAGGCTGTTCTGTTCTAGGCTACAGTGTTGTCGCCCAGCCCAGTCTTGTGTTTTGTTACTCTGCAACGCTCAAGTTGTCTGGAATAATCGACAGCTTTGGTCCAAGTTACAAGGCGGGCAAAAGCCCAAACCCGTCAGACCTCTTAATAGGATTAGGTCGAGAGTCTTCCTGTTAGTAGACAGAGATACCGGACTGTTGTTTCATGTCTTACTATAATACAAGCTGGGAAAGCCTGCTGTTGTTGGATCAAATTTCGCAACAGCGAATAACAATCCAGAGTTACGCCAAATTCAAATAAGGACAGTTATAATAATAATCAATAATTAGAATCTACATATAATGTTGTATAAATATGTAAAGTTTTTGAACTGGGCACAGTTTCTTGAACAGTTTCATTCAAAGGATCTCGATTGCTATTTAGTACATTGGTCAATATTTGCAGTTGCAGGAGTCCTTATATAACAGTATATGGAGATTAATTAATTATTGTTATAGTTATCCAGCAGTTGGTGTACTACAGTATCCAATGTTTCTTAGATATAATAACTGTTATTCCGAGTTTAATTAGAGATTTAAAAATTGTTTGTGAATTATGTTTAAAATGGAAAACTACAGTGTATTTATGATGTATCACTATCAAATTAAAAGTGTGCATAGGAGTTCACTGTACTCGGTGATCACTAAGTGAGATTCCATGTAAGTGATGATGACTGTGTAATTTTTTACTTTTCCTATATTAAATATCAATATTCGTTTATTGAAAGTTGAACTATCTTCAACATCATCTATTGTTTTACTGTCATTCTGAACTGCAAAATTTTTGGTGATAAATAGATTTCTATGTGGAAGATTGCAAGTTCGATACTGAAAGTACGTTTCAACGAGAAGTATCTGGCTTTTAACCATTCTTTTTATAATCATTCAGTTAATAACACGATTTGACTAATGAAATTAGTTCACCTATCTGAAATAACTGGTTGATTTCAAGCTTTTACTTAGATTAATATCAACATAGAGTAGTTTTCATCTTCTATATTTTTCTAATTCCACTCCATCTACGAAGAATGGACATTCACATGTCCAAACTTTGCCTTTTCATTTAAGTGTGAAATATGTAACTTGTGAAAATTATAAGAATTAGATCTATTAATAACTTATGTAATCTAGAAACTAAGCATAATTATTCCATTGTTATCTAAATGCATTAAGAAATCTAATCTGATCAACACATTAAACTAATATGTATTACTCATTCAGTTTTTTCATCATCCCGATTTCAAATTAATTCTTTCTAACTCAATTTATAGGAAGATGTTTTAGTTGAAATTTATCTCATCATAAATTGCATATTCTCATGATTTTTTAGTTCCAAATAGGCTATCATTGAGATCGAATATAGATCACTAAAATGTTGGACTGGTTTTTAATCAATCCACAGAGTAGCTTCGAATCCGCAAATAATGCTCCTTGCTGGTAAGAAGGTGAGCTTCGTTGCAATTGTTGAGGGCTGCAATGCTCCTGTAGCAAGAATAGAATTCCTTCTCGAGTGGAATCCATCATCTTCATCTTTCCACCTCTAAATACTTGAATCGTTTAGAAAAATGGCTCTTTTGAAGTTGAAAGCTAACTTGGAATCAGAGGCCAATCTTTGCTTTCCGACGTCTGACTTTCAATCTGCCAGTGCTTAGAGTAAATATTAAATCCCCCGAAAGAAGCAGTGCAGAAATCCCCGAGGGCTTAGCAAACAAAAGAAATTGACAAGGTACTTAACTTCTCCTTTGACGAAGCTGGAATGAAAGCAGTGCTTTCGCTCGGCCAGTGTATTCTTACCAGGAGATTAATTCTGAGTATCGGATCCTCCAGTTTGTTCCCACAATCGAATGACTTATTGATGAGTCACAATCACAATCGATTTCGCTCAACTGAAATAGTGGAATATTGCACATTGGAAAGATAACGATGATCAGTTTAAAAATAAGAATTAATTGACAATATCCACTTCATGGTTGTTTCGAAATTTCGCTCTGCTGAAAATGAAGAACTTTTTTCAAATTAATTTTAATATTTAAATCAATATATTCTAATTTCTAAATTTATCAGACATGGAATAGTTTGTGATATATCATCAGGTATAATCATTAACCTTATAATAGTATTGATTCTACAAGGTTGACTAGTCGAACGATTTGTACGCTTGTACATTGAAATTGAATTTGTCAGACAACCAAATGTGTGAAAAACTGAGAAATATATTTCGAGTTGACCAAATGAATTTTTCTATACCTATTTTAATAATTGCATTCTACATTTATCACCTGTAATACCTGATTCCACTTTTTTACTAATGATTTCATGTTACTAATGATATTTCTCACTCAACTCTCTGAACCTATCATTTTGATGATCATTTTTGGTGAGCCCATCGTTTTGGAAATGTCATACAAAGAATATATTTATGATTATTACTACCAAAACCAAGTGTGAGAATAAAGAAAAATGTGTTTCAAATGTTCTGTAATAAAAGAATAATTACATTTCGTAGGAACCTAACATCCCTGAGAGGAATTTCTGTACAGGAATAATAGAGCTGATTAACGGAAAACTGCAACAAATTAATATTGAAATTCCAATGGATCAACTACTTTCCCGCCATTGTTGCGATACTCCTGGATCATGACAGAAAAATGAAATATCGAAGCTCTTCTACAAGGTATTGTAGTGGGAAAAGATTTGAGCAATAAAGTCTTCGGAATCAACAGAGAAGTATGAACTGAAATGAAAATCTACGAGATCTAAGGCTTCCTCAGTTTTTTTAATATAAATTCCATCAACTAGAATAATTATTTTGCATGAGATTTTGGTTATATTGCTTCGATCTAATCAAAGACGAAAGTGGAGGGATGGGAAGCTGTGAGATGATAAGCTAATATACACGGTAGTGATTGAAATTTTCGAGCTCGCATCTCAATTATAGCGAAAGCCGAGAGAATCCCTCTGTGTTTCAAATTAACTATGAGACTCCCCTTCTCTTTCTGACGAGCTTTGTGCGAGACGCAGCCCGGGTGGGAAGGACAATCATTTCAAAAGAGAAATGAGAAGATAGAGGCAGTTGCTCTTCAATTCCAATCTAATTAACTTTGACCTGTTTACTTGAAACTTGCAGATCTATCAGCGCGAAAAGCACAGCGTCCTAACAAAAGTACATTCGGCTCAGCTCGAGAATTTCCTCTCAAGCTGAAAACTTGCCCGAGAAATGAACGTTCAATCGCTGTTGAGCCTATTCACTGAATATCCATTCCCACCCGGACGAAATAAGAGTTGCACTCTCAGGGATCGCCTCAATATCGAACGGCTTTGACGTTTCTTCTGCCCAATAAATCAACAGCTTTGATTCCAAAGAATCAATGAATCAATCTAGATACTGAATAATAATTCCATAACAATGCATGTATCCGAATCAAAAAAAAAAAAACAGGATAAAACTGATAAGGTTATTTGAGGGAGAAAAATTGACAAGATGAAGAAGTTATAGACTACTGAAAATAATACAATACAATTTCTGTCTATTCCTGTGGAGCAATTTTTTTCAGTGCAATTGAGATTAAAAATTCAACAGAAAATGATAAACTATTATGATTTTATGATATAGAATAGAATAATGTGTTGTTCATATTTTCCTGTAGCCTATTGAGTATTCTCTATTATTCTTGTTGAGAACTATTCATATACAGAGTGTTTCAGGAGGAATGTGCAATACTTCTCAGGCTAATTCCTTACACCAAGTAGACAGAAAAGTTCCATGGGACCAACCCTTTGTTACCGAGATAACAATGGCGGAAAATTGAGATTTTTCAAAATATAATAATTTTTCTAATTTTTTAGAGGCTTTAGTGAGGTTCTAAAATAATCAATTCCTATGTAAAATTAGCTGAGGAGTTCAATGAAACCAGTTCCAAGTTTGTAACTTTAAGGCTGAGGCCGCACTGCCGGTGGGTAGAGCCTGGAGGGTGGAGGGTAGTTGGTAAATCTATAGAACTTACACACCATCCACAGTAATACATCGTATGAATGGTATGACGTCATTCTGTTTTTTGAGGTTATGTTGTCCATTTTTAAAAATTTCAAGATGGTGGCTGAGCACATACCATTCATACGATGTATTACTGTGGACGGTGTGTATGTTCTAAAGATTTACCAACTACTCTCCACCCTCCAGGCTCTACCCACCGGCAGTGCGGCCTCAGCCTAACGGTTATTGAGATAATTGGAAAAATATGCTAAAAAACGCAATTCTCAACCAATAAGGGTTATAACTGGATAGGGAACTGTATTTTTAATTAATGTAAGTTGAAGAGAGTCGGATTCTAAACAAAAAGTTTAATGGCGGCGATTATGTAAATCTTACCCAAATCTCAGAAATGGCGATCAAAAATCGCTAAATCGCTACTAAACACAAATTCATCACTTGTGCTATATTTTGTCAATTTTGCGATTTTCGATCGCCATTTCTGAGATTTGGGTAAGATTTACACAATCGCCGCCATTTAACTTTTTGTTTAGAATTCGACACTCTTCAACTTCCATTAATTAAAAATACAATTCTATGATTCCTTATCCAGTTATAGCCCTTATTGTTAAAAATGGCGTTTTTAGCATATTTTTCCAATTATCTCAATAACCGTTAGAGTTACAAACTTGGAATTGGTTTCATTGAATTCCTCAGCTAATTTTACATGGGAATTGATTATTTTAGAACCTAACTAAAGCCTCTAAAAAATTAATATATTTTGAAAAATCTTAATTTTCCGCCATTGCTATCTCGGTAACAAAGCGTTTTTGGGGGTTGGTCCCATGTAACTTTTCTGTCTACTTGGTGTAAGGAATCAGCCTGGGAAGTATTGCACATTCCTCCTGAAACACCCCAAACTTTAAACGATTATACATGATTCAGAGGGATTTTCTATTGAATTTCAGGTAGAGAACAAGGATTCTGTATCAAATACTGTATAGACTCTGTATCAAAAACAAGTTTTGATAGGAGGGGAGAATAATAGTGTTCAAATACTAGGCCTACTACTACTAGGCCTATGTGTAATGTGCGTCCCGTTTAAATCTATTATGTGTGTCTGGTTATATAATCTTAAATATATTATAATTAATATTGTATGTGTGTCCCTTACGAAGAAAAAACAGCGTTAATGAGCGATAATGGAAATTATTAAAGTTTGCATTGAGGCTTATGAATGGAAATTTCACAACAGGTTAGGTGTCAGATGGACGTAGGCCTATAATCCTCGCTGAGAACAAAATTCTCATCCGTCATCCTACCTGTCATGAGAACAGAAATGGACACATTGATATGGCAGAATTTAATATTTCGCGATATCAGGTCTCTTGTTCAACTTGACACAGTAGCCTAGTGAATGATATTTTGAATCTGACATGCGTCATCCGTATGCTGATTTGAAAAATTTCAAGCAGAAATCGAATGATCCAGCTCATATGATCCTCCAACTGTATGATGATATGATGTATATGTATCCTCATATGAGGATATCAAAATTTTGAAGCATAAATCGAATAATAAAGCTCATCATGTCAATTTCATATTCAATTGCTTTTTGCTTATGAGATGGATGAGGGAAGCTGAGTTCTGATTTCACAGAATGATATCGGAACTAGATTCAGACGTTTATTTGGAATTCCAAACAATGGATTAAAATACCTTCAATTTATAACAGTTGTCTCTGAACTCTTACTTTAACCCGACCAATCCTACACTATTCACAACTTTCACAAATGTATTCTTATGCCATATCGGTGGGGAGTTCCAAAAGGAAGTTCCACCGGCACCATAACCTCAATTTCCGTCAAAGGGAAATCGTGGTATTAATTGATATGATACACTGAAATTTGAATTTACGCAAGGAAGAACACCAAAATAACCATTCACTATAAAAAAATATGGAATTTCGAAAAAAATTTGAGCACGAAAAATTTTAGCTTGTTATAATTTCTCCATGACAACCAAACTTTCACAAAGAAAACGTGAGTAGTGAGCATGACTATCTGACAAAAGAAACTTTGATAGATGGTCAATGGTCACTCTGCATCGAGACTTAACAAATTTGAAGGGGGATATAATTTTCTTGGTATTTCCATTTGTGGTCAGTTGCAATTAAACTATTGTCTCGATCAGGAAATGCTAAAAGGTTAAATTCGATATCCATATCGATTGGTGACATTATTTTCTCACAGTTATCCTTGAATATAGAAAAAAATTCAAATATAAAATATTGAATACATTTGATCACTTAATTCAAATTGATTCAGCCTCATAGTGTAGATTTTCTCTTACTCTTGTTGTTTGTAAGCATACTTCTCCGCAGAGCCTATTCTCACATCGATGAAAAGTCGCTATTCACTGTTATGATTGAAACTATTCCGGTGGTATGATTCTGTAATGGCTAAACTGTTTTCTGCCAAAGAATTATAACCAGGTAGCATGTTCAGCCAGGTAACAAAGCAAGATAAAATGTTTGTTTTGAATAGATCCATGTTAAACCGGGAGACAGCAATTAATAGATAAAATATCAGTTCTATTGTTTAGAGCAGAAATGAACAAAGCATTGTTGAAGCTGAACATCAATTTGGATTATAATATTTCAACCTGGCAAGTTAATTTATCATTGAGCTCACATTATGATAATGCGGTCGCTCTATTAAGAATATAGTTTGGGACATTATGGAAACAGACTGATGTTTTGCTGGCCTGCGGCATCTGCGCTGTACAAATTTATCATGATATCCTAACAAGTCTCCCTCTCCAAAATGCGGTATCCGAGGGCGATAAGGGTGGGAGGGGCAGGGTGGGGTGCAGGTATTTATCATTATGCGGCCCGTGAACCGAAGGACATGTCAGTGTTTATACGTTGTCATCCAGCTAAGGCCGGTTCGGTTATTGTTGGTGTAGTTGTTAACTTTGGCGCACTGGCGTACGCTGGCTTTGTAGTCCAGCGCGAATAAAGAGATAGCCGCTCGAATTTATTACGCTCGAGCATAATGGAAAGGGTCACCATCATGTTCGGTAGTGGCGGGCGCTTGCTTAGAGCTATTGAGAGTTTGTTCATAGAGACTTCACAACAACTACCTTCCTACTTGCCCTCCTACCTGCACTTCTACCTGGCTTTCTACCTGCATGTGTGTGCGAATATTGGAGAGTTGGCTCGATGACATTGTCTATAATACGTTTAGAAGCTTGAGAGTTGTTGGTTAGAAGGGTGGTCGGACTAATGCTGTTACCAGCGCATGCGCAGGAGTTTATCGGTAAGAGGATCGGTCAACACACTCGCAATGAATTAGATAAGTGATGTTGATAGTAGGTTGGAACGGGGGTCATTGTTGAGGAAAAAGGGTTCAAGTGAGAGATAGAGGGGGGAATGAGAGAGTGAGAGGGGCATTGACTGATGCCATAGCTGGAAGCCACCACCCCTTCAATCAAAGTTCCACCGGACTTTTCCTCTTCTGGCCCCATTCCACATCATCACTCATAAAATTACGGTGTGTCCACTTTGGAGGAAAAAGATGATAAAGGTGGAACAACAATGGATGACGCATTGCGGAAGTGTGCCTGCCTCCCTATTGTCATCCTATCAACCAGCTCAAAACGTACAGCTCAGACATTTCAGTCCACTACCGGACAATGATTGTAGGTAAATGATCTGTTCCATACAAATCAATGCTTCAGTGCAACAGTTTGAATTATTATTGCTTTGGGAGTCAGAACGATCTATCTTTTTTATTGTCTTTTATCTTGTTTCATGTCCTATAAATCAATCACTTATCTATGAATAATTAATAATCCTTTTATGGCTTACAAATTCAAATCAAAACATGATGTAGGTGAACAAACATAAAAAAAATTTCATTTTGCAAGTACAATTGAAAGTTCTGTAGCCACAAATCTCAAGTTTTTCATACAGTTTATGTCAATTACTTAATAATTTTTATTCCTGATTGCTCACACTCCAAATAATAATAAGAATTTCTCAGACGAAATCGTTCGATATTATTGTTTCTTCCACCTTTGAGTGAATTGATTATTCTTTTCAATAAATCAACCTTAAATTTCCGTGATTCTTTTCTTGGAATCATATCACAGTATCTCATTTTGTATCGTAAGAGTTGCTTTTATTTATTTTCCTAAACAGAATGAGAATACAAAAATATTATTCACGTTTTATTAATATCACAACGTGAAGTGCTACGATTGTACATAACCTTGTTTTGGACATATTATTCATCAAAATTCAGGAAAGAAATAGTAAAGGTTCTGCCTAGTTTTTCTTGCCGGCTTGTTATAATATAATAATATTACTATTATAATTTGTGTAGTGATATCAATGAATAAATGAATGAATTAAGCTGAAATGCTAGTTTCATTTACAGTATTCAGCTTGGATGTATTCTAATTTTTCTCACATGAACTTTTTATTTTTTCACTACTTCGAAGATATTCCTACTCCAGTTTCTTCAGATGATTTTGAAGTTTGTAAGTACGCACACGCTGAAACTTTGAACGAATGTGTGTGAGTAGTGCAATAGTTGAGAAATAATCCAAAAATAAATTCGGTTGACTGATTGATTGCCACATCCGTATTTCCTGGATGCGGTGGAAGTGGAAGTGAGTGCACGGCTTGCATGGGATTGCGCGTGAGTGCACGGGTTTACTTTGGTTGAAGGAGGCTAATTTCGGAGCGTGGAGAAGCCTAGTCTGTCCAAGCAACGAAGACATTCTGGCACGTTTGGAAAATGACTCCAGCTTGATCAATATTGTTTCAAATTATTATAAATTAAGTCTCAAATTGAAGATTATAATTTTTTATACCATTTGAGACAAAATTTATAATTTTTGAAATAATATTGACCGAGCTGGAGTCATTTTCCTATCTTGCCAGAATGTCTTCTTTGCTTGGACAGACTATACTTCACTCGGCGTTGAAACCCGTAAATCCGAAGCTCTATCCCTATATGATGTAAACAACGAAATACAACATATTTACAAGTTCTGTCCATCTTCACTCAATGTGGCCAATAACTGGGACCTATTCGGCACAGTTATTCATGGACCACACAACTTGTTCGAGTTGTAGAGTGAGAACTTCAAACAGATAGTAAGAATGTACAGGAATAGCTTTGAGAGTCGAGCACAAAATAATATTATTATCAATAATTCTGTAATTAAATTATCTTTCTGTCTTTAGTGTCAGCATTTTTTAGGGAATAATACACTGGCGGCTCGCGTTCACGAAACAGGTGAAGTGCTGTACGGTAAAAGATACGGGCACTTCACCTATTTTGTGGGTACGAGCCGCCAGTGGAATAATATTGATCCATATTGTTCGGTCTAAGAACTATCCTATTCTGGTTTTAGTATAACTGACGCCAAAAGATAGGTGGTTTTGTCTGTCTCTTGTACGTGATGTAACACAATAGCATCTATTGTATCATTTGATTTCGAAAAAATAATCTATAAGCGTAGCTAATGATATCTCTAATAATTGAAAACATCGGCTTTTGGAGCGCTCAATGAGCAGACGAAACCGCTCAATTATTTGACGTTAACTTCACCTACCGGTCGACAAATAATATTGTTTATACATATAATCAATTGAATTACAGTTTTTCAAGCTATTAGTGCATTCATAATACACTAATGTCATTATCTTGACAGCTTCTACGGTATAGTTTTTCAGACTATTTGCAGAATAAATTTTGTTGCATACTCAGGAGCTGAATGAAGAAGAGATCATTAATCAAAGCAGCTACCCTGTAAATAATACAGAACCATAGAACTCTAATAACTAGATTTCTACGAAGAGGACATACATGTACACACTGTATTCTGTTCTGAAGCACGTGTTGTGGTGCCGTTTGGTACTAGCACTAGGGCATGAGAAACTATGGGAAATTGAGGCCACGAATAGGTTATAAGGATCAATCTAAGTTATAATTTGAATCAGCGAAATTGACTGAGGAACTAATTTGTAGTTTGCATTATCGCTTCATGTGTACTGCAAGTGACTTGCCTGGCCAAGCGGTGTCGGCGTGTTAATAGTCTACATTTATCCCCTCCCCCCTTCCACATCCACCTACACATTTATTATCATCAACAGGCAGTCTTCATACTGTTCGTCATCAAGAAACTTTCAATTGGTGCAGAAGTCTCTCCAAGAAGTCGAACTTCTTATTTCGATTTCCTGGATATTTTATCAGTAATCTTTTCTCTGATATGAAGAATATATTACGATCAAGGTTGATAGATTACAATCTATTTACCCTGGTTCACAACAAAACGTGATTTTCCATTATTCATTCGAATATCCTAGGTGAATCCAATACAAACAAAGAGCATTCAAAGGGATATTAACAAAGGGATGGCGTCAAATCATGCTAAATATGCCCAATTCGAACATCTTTTCATATTCAATTTATGAGCAATTTCAATAGCCAACATTATATGGTAATGATATAATAATAAGGTGAGGTCTAAGAAATTTGTTATCTTAAATTTTCAGAATTATGTTATCTCCCTTAAATTGTCTTTTATTGATTAGAAACGGGTAAATTGTTATAATTTTTGGGAAATTGTATTATTCGAAGGAAAATTAGAATTTAGTTTTTGACAG
>JADWYZ010000079.1:0-13073 GCA_017141385.1 Sogatella furcifera
GTTCGTCAAAATATAAATTTCGAAGTTTTTTCATTTAATTTTTGCATAAGTAGAATACTAGAATACGGATACTGTATTCTAGTATCCTTGGATATAACGTTTTCATAGGCTATTTCATCACAACAGACCTGGTTCCAGCTTTTTTTGGTGTTCTCTGAAAAGAATACGAAATATAATATATATTATCTAATTTCATCTAATAATATTTTAGATACAAGACCATGGTTTCTCATTTATCAGCAATACAGCCAATGATGCGTTAGGAAACGCAAAACAATGGTCCTGTACCTAAAAATGTAAGTGAAAATCTGTGATTGAAGTGAAATTTCACAATATCTGTTTTTTTCCTTACTATAGAGAGATTTCACAATCCTACCATCAACTCTACAAACTTTATTCTCTGAAAACCATGGAGAGCCCCAGGTTAAAGCAATTCCAAGTAGTAGACGATCTCAACTACACCTAAGCCTAGTACTCTTCAAGTTATTCGAGTGGCAATGAAATCCGTAGGCACCTCACTCTTATCTCGAGACTTTAAATCATTTCGGATTCACAAATAATACAATCTTGACATTTCTCAGCTTTTCTGCCACTGTTTGTACAAAGTCAAGTGCCGGAGATTAGCGAGCTGATTTTCTCGATCCCCATCAATCTCCAAAAGCACTTCTAAACTACCTGTCATATCATCTTCCTGTATTATGATTTTGTCAATCTGACTCTGACCCTGCCACTCACCAGAAGTATTGAACTAATAAGCGACTCCGAGTGATATTGATTGATTATAGTATAGTATTTGATTAATAATCCAATTGAGATTGGTGATAACTTCGTTACTCGTGACAATTACAGTAATGAAGTTTGTTTTTCAGTATTCTTAAGATAATCCCACTGTTTTCTACTGGTCATAAATTTTGGTACCAGCAATATAAGGGATTACCTTTAATAGCCCAGTAGCGAACAAAATTATCAGTTCAACAAAAGAACTAGTTCTTAGCTTTATTATAGTCTCATGGTTGTAACATCACGTTTTCCAATCAAATGTTGAAAATAATAACAAAACGATAGTATTGAAAGCACTGAAAGGTCCTTATCAATTTTTATAATTAAATGATATCTTTCTTCTTTCCATTCGTTGATTTAGTGTAAAAGTAGTGAAATTACCTCCCACATTATTTTCACAGGATCTTGATAATAAAGTGAAAATTGTTATAATAGAGTTTCATTCGATATTTTTAAATAATGTATTGAGAGAGACGTATTCGAGAAAAAATAAAGTCGTTGGATCCTATGCATAATCTATAACGTTGCCCATATTTAACTAGCTTATCGCTCAATGGATAAAGAATGTAAATCCGTTGTTGAACAGTATCAAAATTTAAAATGTTTCTGAAATTATCATTGAAATTTCCGTATTGTACGGAATTGTTCTCGTCTTGTACTCGTATTGTATAAGAATCAGCCAAGGCTCCAAGTGATTTCTACCTGCGTGGAATCATAAAATTGATTAAGAGTTTACACAAGATGAGAAGAAATTGATCTAATAAAATTACAGTTTACAGTTAATGAATGTGTTTTTTTTCAAGATTATGAGTTTAGTATGAGATGAATAATTAATTATAAAGTAAAACATGAGTGATTTACTGTATATTTTTTATTATTATAATTATTAAATGGTGACTTGATAAAAAGTATTTAAAGGTTGATGATGATTACATGGTGAATTGGTGAAGTCATGAAGTGAGATCATAAAGTTTACACTACAATTTTTCACTTCAAAATCACTTTCTACTTTGAATGATTTTAAATTTTGTTACCTTATAAAATTTCGGTAATCGCATAAAAGATCGAAATTCTCGCATACTTCAATGATAAGACATAGAACAAGAAAATTGGTAATATTTTGGAAAACAATTCTTTTAACAATGTTTCAAACTCTCATTTTGAGTTTTTAATGGTCCATTTTGCAGTCAAAGATGGGAATTAGTCTGTTAAGGCGTGTTTTCATAGAAGGCAGTGGTCACATGAATAACAATGAGTCTGTTCTAATACAATCAAATTGAATGAAATAGTCAAATCGATGAGTAATCAGTAATCAATCACTGACTGACTGAATAATCCTACTACACACTTCCTGCATCCACTTCAATTGTACGGTTTGTTCAATGGGAGTGGAATGGAAATTTCATTTCAAGATTGACGCACACAGTGAGAGGCCACCTGGAAAGTCTGTCAGATTTGGAGTTTTCAGTTTAAAATTAAAATAACGTATTTATTAGTAAAGCTCGTTTGACTCGAAAGGGATTTCTTGGAATCCAGGGAGTGGATTCCAAACTATGTATTGTAAACTATGATTCCATAACTATGTTGAGAAGAGGAGAAAAATTTCTAGTGGTGGATTTCTCTTTTATTTTAAAGTTCTAGGATTTACAACTTTCATTTTTCTTATTAAATACTGGGTGCGGCAGCGAATCGGGCGATTTTGAAATAAGTGTCAAAAATTGATGAAGCTGTTACAAAAAATTTATTAATGCCATAATAATCTACATAGAAAAGTATTTATATTTCACTGAACAAATTCAATTTTTGTAAATTGCCTCGGCAAGATGACGTCCTTCTCTCATCAGGCATTCCTCAAGCCGCCGATGAAAACTGTTCATAACTTCCCGTAACATTTGCTTGGGTTTTCGTGCAATCTATCGACGAATGTTTTGTTCCAGTTCATCCACTTATATGTCATCGGCCGTTGGTCGTGGACTTCACTTTTGAGGTAGCCCCACAGAAAAAAGTCACAGGCCGACAGATCGGGCAAACGTGCGGGCCATGGAATCGTTCCGTTCCAAGAGAATAAACAATTAGCAGAAACGTCATTCAGAAGATGAATACTCATTCGGGCTGTAAAATTTTCCCGTGTTTTGAAATAATATTTCATTTTTATAAATTTTTGGGGAAATTGGGGAAAAAAAATTCCCAGGCCCTCAATCTTTTGTTTCTCCATGTTCTTTTTTCAAAAAAGGGAAAAAATCCCTGTTGGGGCGGGGGCAAGACAGAAGTCTCTTACTTAAACCCCGAGCAACGGGCATCAATAATTTTTTGAAAAAACTTCATAAATTTTTTGACACTCTTTTAAAAATCATCGTTGTTTAATCCTTTATTTAATGTCCCCGGGCTCTCGTCAATAAAAAATTCATTAAAATTTTTCAACAATTTTATTAAAACGATTTTTTGGGGTACAAAAGTCGGTTTCCAAACTTCGAACCCATTAAATTTTTTTTTTTAATTTATCATAATCAAAACATTCCCAAAAAAATTCATACAAAAATTAAAATTTTTTCATAAAATTTTGTTTAAAAGAAAATTAAAATTTTGGGGGAAAACTTCCTCCATACTTTCTATTGGAAAATAACAAAACCCCCATGACTATTCTCTAAAATTATATTTTCCAATAATAAAAACTATTTTAAAAAAGTTGGGAAACGAAATTGAATTATGTCCGATGAGTTGATCAATATTTTTTCTTTAAAATTGAGACTATTTTTAAAACCCCAGATTTCTTGATTTCTTTCCTTTACCCAATTCTATAAAGTTAATTCAACAATTTTTCCCCATTAAAATTTTTTGTTAATTCTTTTTTTTAAAAAGAAAAATTTATAAATTTTTTTGGGTTGGAAATTTTGGAAGCCCCCTTTTGGGGTTTGTCGTTGTAAAAAAGGTAAATCTTTTCCCCTTTCTGGAGGAATAAAAATTTTTAACCCTTTGTTAAACCATGTTTTGGGAAGGAAATTTTTCACTTGGCGGGAATTTGGCTTATGGGGAAAGGATGGGCTTGCTAACCCCATTTTACCTCTTTTCCGGGTTATGATTTTTCCCTCTTCTGAAACCTGCCCGGGCTTGGGCATTCTGGGGGGTAAAATGGCTTCGGTTTTCGGTCGGTTTTGGTTGGGAAAACTAAAATTTTTTCGAGAATTTAGGCCCGGGTGTGGCCAGGGGGGTCTTTTCCCGTCTTGGGGGGTGTCTTTTTGGGACGGACGTAATTTGGGTGAATATGAAACGGTTTCCCCAGCTTTGGGGCCTGGGCCCCTTTCAAAGGGCTTTTCGCCTTGAAAAACAAAATTTTTCCCCAAAATTTGGCCAAATATCAGTATGCTCTCCCCGGGTTTTTCCTTTTTTTTGTCTCCCTTTTTGGGTTACCCCCCTGTCTATTTGGGAAACAGGTCGAAAAAAAACCCCCTTTTAATTGGGCCCACGGGAAAAAAGGGAAATCCCCCAACGATTTTTGAGTCTTTTTTTCACCCAAAAAAGGCCGGGCCGTTTTTGCCAGTTTAAACCAACCCGGGACACCCAAAGTTTAAACGTTTCGGGTTAGTTAAATTAGCCCTATTTAACCCCTGGCCATTTTTTTGATGTTCCTCGATGCCCCCTTTCCCTTTTCCCAAAAAAGGCAATTATTATTCTCCCCCTTTTTGGTGACTTTATTTTGGTTTTTTTGCCCCCGTCTAAAGCCGCGGCGCAATGTAAATTTGGGAACTTTGAAAATTCTTCGTCTCCCTTCCCCTCTCCCTCTTTCTCTCGAATTTAAACTCAAAATTTCCCCTTTTTCTTTTACTCAAAAGGACTCATCGTGTTAAAAACCCTTGTTTTTTCCCGTCTCTCCTTTCCTCACCCCTTTTTCCTTTTCTCAAAGCTAAAAATTTTGTCTTCTCTCTCTTTTTTCCCCCTTAGGTTTATCTTTTTTAAAATTGGTTTCCCTCGTCCCCCATTTTGCTCTCTTTTTCCCCGGGGGTTGGGCATTTGTCTCCAATCAAAAGGATTCATCATTTTTTATCCTTTTTCTTGTCTTTTTCAGTAATGTTTTTTCTTTTCCTTTTGTTCTTCATTACCCGGGGGAATTAAAGGGAAAAGCCAGTAAAAAGGCCCCGGTTTTTAACAATGTATTTCCAAAATTTTTTTAATTTCTTAAATAAAGTATGTAAAAATTTTAATTCAAAATTCTGTACAAATCATCTTAAAAATCCCTTTATTATGATGGGGAAATTTTTTATCGTGGGGAATTTTTTAGGGGGCCCCCAAGTAATCAAATTTTTTCTTACTTACTTCATTTAGAAATGGATATATTTTTTGATAAAAATGGTTTTTTTCCCCAAAATTTTTCAAATTTTCAATAACAAAACCCCCAATATATTTTTAAAAAAAAATAATCAATTGAACTCCTACTCAATTTTTTAGGTTTACCCTAATTTGAATAAATTTAAATCCCCCTTTTCCAAATAAAAATTAAATCTTTAAAATTTTTGGTTTGGAATTTCCTTTAAAAATTCCCGTTTAAAAACCTAATTATTGTCAATTTTCAGGGGAAAATTAAACCCTTTTCTTCGCCCTTCAAAGTCTCGATGATTATCTGTCAAAAAGGGTTCAAAAAAAACCAGCTGCAATTCCCTGATAAATCATAAAAACCCAACGGGAAAAAATAACCAAGCGATAATATTTTTTTTTGGGGGTTTCAACCCCGGGTTAATAAACTTTTACATTTAAAACAATATTTTAAAAAATAAAACATATGCTCCCCGATAGCACACATAAAATGGATTTTTCAACAATTGCGGTTTTTCATAAAAATTTACAGGGGGCCCAAAAATTCCCCCTTCTTATTACCATATTACTGCTCTGCTTTCTTTTTTAGAATTTGCTCTGTTTCCCTTTTTGTAAAATTTTTTAAACAATCTAAACTCTTATATAAAATTCCCTCAACGCCTACTTTTTTTTTCCAGAGGTTTTTTTAAAACCTTCGGTTTCCGGTCATTATTTTTCCTCGATAATTTTTTTTGTTAAAAGGGTAAAGGGGTAAATCTTTGAATCAAAAAGGAATGGGGAAATGGTGTCCCCGGGGTTTCCAAAAATGATAAAGGGTAAAAAAAATGTAAAAAGTTTGTTCCTAAATTTCGACCCCCAAGGAAGCGAACGGGTTATTTTCACAAATAAAAAGTATCATTAATTCAGAAAGTCCCTCAAAGAACAATATTACTGTTCAAATCAGAAAGTCAACTCCAAAATTACAGTATTACTGTATTGATAGATTTCAACCAGGCGATAGGGAAAATTTTTTAAATTAATGTCCCTTTTTCCCAAAAAATTGAGAATTTAAAAATTAAAATTTAAATTTTTCAAATTATTCTTAGTAATAATAACATTAGTATTTAATAAATAATTTAATCCATATCATTAGCCCATTTGGAAAAAATTTTGAAATCACCCAAAAAAAGTAAGTTTTTAACCAAAAATAACCTATTTTAAAATATTAATTTGAACAATAAATTGTTCTCTTTTTATATCCAGGCATTCAATGCTTTTTTTCGGTTTTATTCTCTCTCATACTCCTATATTGTCAGAAAAGACAGACGAATCAGGAAATACTCAAACCCCACAACAAAATTTTTTAAATTCTGTAAAATAAAATCTTTATTCTGCAGTAAAAAGTCTCATTCATTTTAAATTTTTCATAAAGGTTTTGAAAAATTTTTATTTGTCTCCAAAACTTAAAAATCTCCCAGTTTTAAACATCGGAAAATTTATTTTACAACAAAATATCAGTGGATTGGGAAGGGTGAGCACCCCAAAAGGGAAAAACCCAAACA
This sequence comes from Sogatella furcifera, assembly GCA_017141385.1. NCBI lineage: Eukaryota > Metazoa > Arthropoda > Insecta > Hemiptera > Delphacidae > Sogatella > Sogatella furcifera. The sequence continues at coordinate 6,630 of JADWYZ010000079.1, forward strand.
ACTCCCTGTAAGAACGGAATTAGGTTATCCCCTTTGTCAAAATGTTGGGCCGTCGTAATTTCGATCCGCGGAAATTGGGAGAAAGGGTTGGGGGGCAATCAGGCTCAATATGCTTTTTAGGGCGCACAAATCTTCCCCTTTAAAAATTACCCCCCATCGGGCCCACCCAACCCCATGAATTTTTCAAAGGGGGACATTTAATCCCCTTTTTAACGAAAGACGGTGCTTTTTTATCAACCCCTTCTTCCAAACCTCAAAAAACGGGTTTTGGGGGCTTTCCTGTCTGGAAATCCCCGACTACCCCTTTTGCCTTAAACCTTTTTTTCTCCAAATTTTTGAAAGGGGGTTTAAATTTTCTGAATCAAATCCCGTTTTAAAAATAATTGGGTCTTTAATGGCAAGCCTAGTTGGGTTCTGTGGAATGGGGAAAAATTAAAAAAGTTATGAAATAAAAATGTATGTCATGATCTCCATGGGTTTTTTTTGAAACCCCCATAAAAAGGGATACAGTTCCTTTTTTAAAATTTTTTCTCAATGTTTGACTGGCTTTTCTCTTTATACTCAATATTCGTCATTTTTTTCATTGGGTGTTGTCTCATTGATAAAACAATTTAATTTTAAATAATTTAAAAGTTTCAAAAAAACCTATTTTCCCGTATGGGGAGCAGGACCCAAATTTGGTTTCACTTTTCCCACAAACTTTGTATACCCTGACCTGGCAAAAAATCAAAAACAAACAAAATTAAAAAAATGGGAAAAACATAAGGGAAAGGGGCTTGGGAAAATTTAATCCCAGCCAGGACTGAGATTTGGAAATTTGGGGAGATTCAGTGAAAAGAGGTTGGGGGTGCCCGGGGGATCCTCTTCCCAAAATAGAAGTAGGCGGAAAAAGGGGGAGGAAGATATTTAAAAGGGGAAAGGAAAAGGACGAGAAAAAGGATGTTTAGGGTAAAAAAGAGGAAAGAATGAGAGGGGGGGAAGAGGAGGAGAGGAAAGGGGGGGAAAGGGGAAGGGGGAAAAGGGGGGTTTGGTGTTTTCGGGGGCGTTGTCGGAAGGAAAGGGTTTTTATTAGGAAAGATCGATTGAGCGGCGGCTGGGAAAAAATCCGTTCATCTCCATGTTAATCTGCGAGTGCCTTTGGGATTCCCGGGACGTGCCCCACGCTTTGTGAAAAAGTGTGAGCGGAAATTGTGAGAAAAAAGGGGAAAAACTCAATTTTTCTGCTCCCTTTCCCCTTTAAATTAAAAATTTTCTTCTGAGCGGGCTTCACCCCATTTTTTAAAATTTTAATTAAATCAAAAAGCTACCCTTTTAAAATTTAAACCCTTTCAATATTAAAAATTTTTTTAAAAAGTAAGTGAAAATTTTTTCATGGAAAATATGAAAAAAAAAAACAAGAAGGTTTGGGGAAATAGATTTTTGGAGGAATTTTGAAAAAATTTTCAAGGGAAAGTTGTTTTTGTTATTCCCCCATTATAAAGTTCTCATAGACAAGCAAGGGAATTTCCCATTCAGGTCTTTCCTAGTCAATTCAAATCCTTTAGAAAGAAAGTAAGAAAATATTAAAGTGTGAATTAAAAATTGGTATAAATTGAAAAAAGCCGAAAAAAACGCCAATAAAAAGGCCGGGCCAAAATTTTTAAAAAATTCTCTTCTTCCCAAAGGACCTTTGGGAAAAATTAGCTTTTTTTCAAAAAAATTAATATAGGTATGATTTAATTACCCCTTTTGGCTCAGTATCTACTTCAGTCTATACCCGCTTTATTTTTTATATTCTTGTTCAAATCAACTTCTCGTTTAATGAAATTTATTAAAACATTGGGATAGACATAAATTTGAATGAATCCCCACTTTAAAAATAATAATTTTTATTTACTCCCCGAAAAACCCGTTTTTTTTATCTCATTTTCTGCTCAGCTTCCGTCTCATTTTGCACGGGAAACAGTCGGTTTAAAAAAAAACCTTTATGTCTGTTCCATCGTCCCTCATAAATTCTTGTACACTTTTGACTTTTGATTTGGGGGGACGCGCCCAAAAAAAAAAATAGATTTGTCAAAAAAGGGCTCGGCCCATAAAACCAACTCAAACACAAAAAGCTCCACCTTTTTTGACCTTAAAAACCCAATAAAGGTTTTTTTATCGGGTTTCCCCAAAGTTTAACAAACCCTTGGAAAAATTCTCTCTATTTTTAAAATTCCCCTATAATCAACACAGGGAAATCTTTCCCAAAATTATCACTTCTAAGAAATCCAAAAACGACGGAGAAGCGCGTTAATTTTTTTTTTTTTTTTTGAAAAATCATTTAAATGGGGGTTTTCATTTCTTTAAAACACCCACCCCACAAGGGGTAAAAGTTTTAAAATTTTTGTTATTTAAAAAATAAGCTATTAACTTTAAATTAAAATTTTTTCCTTTCCCTCAACCTTAAAATTCTTTATTTTAAAATTTTGGGAAAACAATAAAAAAGCTTCTTATTGGTTAAGGGTTGGTTGGGGTGGGGGAAAGGGTTTTTAGTCCCAACTCCCCCAAAAAAAATTTTTTATTTTTCCCTTTCTTTTCATGAAAAATTATGAAAAGGGAATATTATTTCTCTATATTAATGTTCCAAATACCATATCTGTTTTTACTCGACTGATTTTTCATTATAAATAATTTTATTCAATTAATTGCCCTTTTAAAAATTATTAATGATTGTATCAATAATTCTTAGTTGAATGAAATTTCTTATATAAGTTTATTAAAATTTTTTTTTCTGAATTTAGGCGTTATTCACAAAAATTTTTTTCATTTTCAATCCTTTAAAATTTTGGGAAAAAATGGACCCAAATTTTTACCCAAACCATTCTCATTTTGAAAAGAAAATTGAGGATCTTTGAATTCCCTAATTCATTTATTAGTGCATACAAAAAGATCCCCCGAAAACATTTTATATTTAAATAGCCTGAAAAAACAAACCCAAACCAGAAAAATTTTAGATGCAATTTTTGGGGCATAAAGGGGTTATGACATGAAAAAAAGGGGGTCATAAACAATAGAACCCCTCATTAATCGGAAAAAACCCACTTTTTTCGAACAGCTACAACAGGCAAACATTTTTAACCCGGGCTTTTTCGGGAGTCGATAAAAAAACGCCCTTTAAAACGTTATGACAATTTGTGCTGATTGTCGAAACTTGTAGTGGGATGGGGGGAGGGAAGAGAAATTTTTTTTTACAAAATTTTAGTTCAAATGGTTTTTGTAACGGGATCTGATTTTGGGAATGGATCCCTCATATTTTTGGATGAAAATTAATTTTTCCGAGATCAACCAACAAAGGGAAAACAGTTTGGTAAATAATGCGGAAATTTTTGGGGTTTGCCCAGAGGTAAAAGGGGAAATCATTCCAATCAAGGGGAAACCCGTTTTAAAAGTTTAATTTGCAATGTTTATTTTCAACATCTTTTTGCAGTTTCCCTCAATCGTCCCCCCTTTTAAAATTTAACTCTGAGTTCCCTGGAATTTTGGGGAAAGGGGGGTTATGCCTGGCCAAACCCAAAATTTGATCCAAAATGGGGGGGAAAAAAGGGCCTTCAAAAAATTAAAAATATGCTTGACATGGAAAACTAACAAGAGAGCCCAAAAAAGCAAGCCTTTTTGAAAAAAAATTTAAATTGTACAGGGGTTACCAGGGGGGAGGGCGAAAACCGGGGCAATAAATTTTAATTCCCTTTATAACAAACTAAGGGAAAGAATGAACCACAAAGGGCCCGGTTTAAAAGGGGCCCCGTTTCCGCCAAAACGGGCGTGAATCTCATGACGTTCCCTAATCATCGTACGGTTTTTGCCGCCGTCAAAAAATGAAAAATTTAATCCCCCCGTCCTCAAATTTAAACCCCCTCTCCCGCTTCCCCCCCCCTTTTCCCTCAACGGCTCTTGAATAAGTAAAAGCCCAAACACCTTGCAGCGCTTTTTTTGTTTTTCCCTTCTCCCAATAAGCTTCAACGCTCGCTGTGAAATTTCTTTTTTTTCAATAACTTTTTTGCTTTTTTGGGGAAAACCCACCTTTTTTCCCTTTTCAAGCAGCCTTTTGACTTTTTGGCCCGCTATTTTCCTAAAGCTTTCCCCCATGAAAATTGAATTTCGCCGTGAACAAATTTTTTGTTCTAGTTTCATATTTTTTTATTCACATTGAAAAAAATTCCCAGAACTATCAACTTCTATGGGGGTTTAAAAATTTGCCGTTGGGGGGAATTTTCCATTTTTTCAACCCAGAGGGAAAAAAATGAATTGAATTTTTTTGAATATCTTTGTTGGTTTGTATTTACGAATTCGCAGAAAAAACTCATCAATCAAAGAATAATTAAAGATTGAATGAAAAGACAACATGTTGTCAAACCACTGATTAAAAAGAAAATCTGAATCCGCTTTATTACCATTATCAATCTCTGTGAACTCTGGTTTGACAAAATCTTTATTTCCTTTAATAGAATAACTAAATATCCCTTAAACCTTAAAATATTTCACAATTCCCCATGAATTGAACTCTTGTATTGTCCCACGTTGGAAAAGATTTTACTAATATTTTATACAATCACAGCATCTTGTGGATTAATTTACCTATTGCTTGAAAAAATCTTTCTCAGCACTTTAAAGTGGTTTTTATTAAAAAGCTTAAATTTTTGTTCAATAATTCTCCCTAATCACACAGTGCCTTTTGAATAGATGTCAATGCTTGACCACTTCTAAAATTTCAGGCTGAAATTGTTAAATTGAAGTCTGCATAAATTTCATCTATCTTCATGAATCGTGTTGCAAAACTCAGTATAATATAAATTAACGGTAGGATCTAAAATATAACTTATTCTTTTAGTTCATAACTTATAGTCGTCAGCCGTCATATTCATAGGTGCTAGAAAGTTATTTTTAAGGAAAGGTGTCATAAACAATAATTATTATACATGTAGTATGACATTATAGAAAGGGTACATAATACGTAATTTTGCATTTAATAACTATTTTCAATTCAAGGTTTGATAAGAAAGTAGTCAATGAATAATTTAATTCATTCTTGCTTTTATCGTTCATATCTCCAACTATTGATTTCAATTTTTTTTTTCAGAAGGTTAAAGTTCGGCGTGGACCGGCTGGTAATAGACCATCGTCTGAGGGAAGTGCGACGACGATGAGGATGAAGATGAGGGAAGGGCGGGGGGTCGAGGGAAGGGGCACGCAATGCGTCACAACAATGACGAGGAGGGCACTGGCGGACGATAACCGAGGGAAAAGGAAGGCCGTGGAAGCAGCAGTTCGCCCGAATTGGGAGGTGGACGTCCGCCTCCCAGCGCCGCCCCGATAGCCAGAACTCACGAGCGTTCTCTGTTATGCCCTTCCGGCCGGATCTGCCCAGACAGAGGCGGCGGCCCGCATTTACCAAACTGTTTCTGTTACCAGGTTAATTACAGACGAAATTTTTAATGATTATTGAAATTTTAATTTATATGAGATAAATTTGATCGTTAACTTAATTGAAAGTACTACCAGAGGACACGCTGTGATTAAAAAAAACTGATTTCTTGAAAATATCGACTACAATCGAAAGTTCGAATTAAGAATCAAGAATCAGCTGAAAGGCTGAAACTACTTAAACAAACAGGAATGTTCAATCAAAGGTTATTATTTTCATGGTTAAATTCAGTATCTGCAGTTTATCAACAATCATTAGTTATTGGGTTCCTCCAAATTAATTTGAATAAATCCTAGATAAGATCTTAATCTTTTTCTTGAAGGTCGATCAATCATGTTTTGTAATATTCTCTTTTATTGTGTGAAATTCATAATATTATTCATTGCTGTTAGTCAATTCTTGATACAATAAATTAAATAGTTTTAAGTTCAATTCTGTTGAACAAGTTGTTTTTGAAAAATGGATGAATTTTTGATTCTTGTCATAACCCAATAATCATATTAAATAAAATCAATTACAAAATGTTTACACCTTCACTTCTATTCTATTTGGGCATTCAACATCCCTTCATATATAGATATAATCCTCATGTATACAGCTTAGCTGAAAAAAATTAAAATCTTACCCTTTCAAAAAATTTAAAATTATTAATACAAAAATGTTTCAGGACATTCAGCCATTATCAAGCTCCTTAATCTTATTTCATCTTCAAACTCATTCACTTCCTTCCACCTTAACTTCCTATTGATGTTGCGAATGCAGATCGCTTTGTCCACGGCCTACCCTTCGGAGCTGCTGTGAAGGGTCGCCCCCCTGCCCATCATCTGCTGCCGACGCTTCCCGGCGCTGCCGCTCTGCTCCCGACCTGGTCGACGCCAACCGCAACCTGCTCAGCGGCTCGCTCTACCATCTGGGCGCGGTGCGGCGCCGCCGCCCGCCGCCATCCTTCCTCAACGCCTCCTCACGGTAAACGTTTTTTTCAAAAAAAATTTAATTATCTG
>JADWYZ010000080.1:0-13044 GCA_017141385.1 Sogatella furcifera
ACTTGAATAGCCAAGAAATATAAATAGTCAAAGCAGTTGCAACATGTCTTTTGGGTCTGCACTGGTTTCCATATTTTACATGAATGACTCCTATTAGGGAAAAATCCGGTGAGAGTTACTAGAGTGCCGCTTGAATCGTAGCCACTTCCGCCGCTCACGTTGCCGCTCGCATTGTATATCGTACCTGAATCCTAATGTCACGTTTACACCGGAATTTTAATAACTTTTATATAATATATAAGTCTATAATAATACGTTATTCACAAATGTTATTTACATTCCGGTGTAAACGTGGCATAAGAGGAGCAGATGAAACCGCCTATTTTTTTGGCGTCAGGTATAACATCACAATACAGTTCTAGAATCTAAGATAATCATATCATGAGCTTGTTTTCTCATTATTGTCGTTTTTTAATCATTCTAATAAAGGGTTTGCCTAGCAAAAATTAATTTCACGTTCTTCATATAATGCATATAGATAAATGAATACCCTTATTTCTCATTGTATCTCATGCTTACATTATTGTAATAAATACGACTTTAGTTGGATGATACTAATTTTAATCGATGGAAATTTGTGTTTTACAGTTGGAGGCCAAGTGGCGGAAGCCCCTCAAGGTCCGATCCCGATGCAACAACCAAACACACGAATGCAGCCTGTATCAGGGCCCTCATCCGCCTACACCACCGAAGTGTGTCTCAAATGGAACTACCACCATTCCAACTTGCAGACAGTTTTCTCGTCTTTGCTCAACAATGAACAGTTCGTCGATGTGACCCTAGCATGCGAGGGACATAGCATCAAGTGTCATAAGGTATACATCTATAACTTATTAGAACTTGTTGTGGGTGGAGCTGGCTGAGAAATTTCATTCAAGCGCATGCGGACTATCATGTTCTTTTCTAAATTTCTCAATTAAGTAAAAAGTTACTTTTTTGAAGAGTTGCTGTATCCATATGAATGGCAGAAGACGGCCCGAGATGAGCACTGGAATTATTTTTAGAATGAACTTCTGCCGTTTAGAGCAGGCCCAACTTTACTAGGGTCATTGACCTAGATACCATTCAATTTCAAGATTGAAAATTCAATATTATATAATGATTTGCGAATTTTGAATCATCTTATCATTCTTATTATTGAGTTATTATCAATTAATAACTTGAAAAATTATTAGAATCAAAATCACCACTATCATCGAAAACTATATAGGATATTTTTATTTAGTTGTACTAGTTTTTCATAGTTCGCAGATTGATTTTTTTGGCAAAAGTGATTACTTTTCCTTTTAATTACTTCAATTCCCATGAGTTGAAGGCCTACACCCAAGAGAAGAAGGTCGAAATAATTCTATATTATTTGAGCTGAATATACCTAGTTTCATATGTAATTCTGATATCAATCAATCAATTTAAAAAAAATAAAATTAAATATAACTTTCATTCAATGTAGATGTAAATGTTCAGTTTGAACTATATATTTGTATGGCTTTTAGTGGTGGGGAGAACCTTACGAGTAGTTTCCACCTCATCGCCATGTGTACTTGGTCAAATACTGGTCACCCATCCAGTCCACAGTCCTCGTGGTCACAGCCCACCAGATCACAAGAGCAGTCCACAGTGTTCGTGACTCAACTTCATGATCACATAGTTACCACCCTCACCGAGTGGCCAATACCCAGTTTGAGATTCTGGAATAGATTATTTTCACCAAATAACTTATTTTTCAGTATAATGAGGTTTTAGATGTATTTATGAGATACATACTTTTTTCAGAAAAATTAATGCGTGATTATAAATAATCCCTTCCTTTTCAATGTGTTCTACTTTCAAATGTTGTTATGAAACCTTCATTTTTTAAACAAAAATTTTAATAGTTGAAATTGATTTACTTTCTTCTTGATGATTACAGAATACAAAAATACAAAATACAATTAGATGAAGGCTCCTCATATGGGCAAATGCCTGTGATTGAGGAGCGAGTTCCATATGCCAGAAATAAATTCTTACAATCATAGAATGAACCATAAAAAGAAAACAAATTATCAGATTTGAAATTGAAGAAGAAGCAAGTAAACAATCAAATTTGATTTTACCTTTTAAATAAATAAAAATGAAAGTTATATAGCCTGAGTACAATTTGATGGCATCGACATAGATGGATTGATAGTACAAACGATCAACACACACACACACACACACACACACACACACACACACACACACACACACACACACACACACACACACACACACACACACACACACACACACACACACACACACACACACACACACACACACACACACACACACACACACACACACACACACACACACACACACACACACACACACACACACACACACACACACACACACACACACACACACACACACACACACACACACACACACACACACACACACACACACACACACACACACACACACACACACACACACACACACACACACACACACACACACACACACACACACACACACACACACACACACACACACACACACACACACACACACACACACACACACACACACACACACACACACACACACACACACACACACACACACACACACACACACACACACACACACACACACACACACACACACACACACACACACACACACACACACACACACACACACACACACACACACACACACACACACACACACACACACACACACACACACACACACACACACACACACACACACACACACACACACACACACACACACACACACACACACACACACACACACACACACACACACACACACACACACACACACACACACACACACACACACACACACACACACACACACACACACACACACACACACACACACACACACACACACACACACACACACACACACACACACACACACACACACACACACACACACACACACACACACACACACACACACACACACACACACACACACACACACACACACACACACACACACACACACACACACACACACACACACACACACACACACACACACACACACACACACACACACACACACACACACACACACACACACACACACATATGGCAAACTCCATAATTAGTATAAAATAAAATAGATTTTATTTATTACTTTATTCTAGTGAATCACACATATGTAGAGATAGCAGGCTATGTCTACTTGGTCCCCGACATGACAAAACATAGGATTTGAATATACCAGAATATTGTTCTATTTTTGTACCATTTTGTACCACAAAGAAAAATTTTTGTACCACCACCCTAACTTACATAGCTGATATGAGTCATCTAATTGCAACATTTAGCAGTGAGTGATTTTGGAGTGAATGTGTCAAGTATGGAGCCTGACATCTCAGGAATCATGAACTTGAAGAAAAAATTAAACTTATCTCATTGAACAAATAGTGATAATTAGATGATGAGCTGAGATACCATACAGGCGTACAAGGACCATATACATATTGTAACCAAGTTAACTATTTCTGTAATGATTTTACAATCACAATAATCTTACAGTAATAATAACACAAAAATTATTATGATAAGTGCACACGAAACATTATCAATCAAGTTTTCAATTATCAATCAAATATCAAGTTTTTTTAAAGGTTATTCCTAATTTGAACAATGATAATCAATGATTGAAAAACTACCTGTAATTTTCTTGAAACGTCAACTTCTTCTTGTTATATAACTCACATATGAAATACATTGTTTTCAATGTTTTTTACAAGGGACCAAGCTCTATAATTACTCTTAGAATAATAAGAGGTAATTATAGAGGTAAGAATTATTATTATCAAAGTTCTACTGTATCATATGAAAAGAGATGAGAATACCATGTAATATTGGCCTTGAAACACATATTAACTTACGTCACGTACTCCCTCGAATGGTTTGACTCTTACTGAAGTAAACCACGTGGTGGTTCATTCATGTGTTGGGTGAGTCACGTGGTGACTGAAAGTATGGTGGTGGGGGAAGAAATCTGTCAGAAGATCTGCAGATCACACCACTCATGTAGCAATTTGTCTGCGCAGATCAAGATCTGCAGATCAGATCTCACTTGTTCCAAGTGAGATCGATCGAGAGATCTGATTTTGATCTTGAGATTACCCCATTAACGTAGCGATCGGTCGTTGAACCAATTTCGATTGGTCGCCGGCGATCAGATCGCTGCGATCGATCGTAGCGTGAGTGGGCGGCCTAAGTCTGGCAATATGAACGGGCATTGTGACATTGTTGAAGGATCTTGTCATTCTTCAGCAGCTCTATTGTGGAAGAGGGTGTAAAATAAACAGCTGACCTAAATGGAAAGTATTCAGTATTAGGTATTATCAATAGTCAGGGAAGCGGAATGTCACTGAACTCAACTTCGTTGTGAAAAATATAACAACGTCTGTACTGGCACACTCCTCTCCTGTTGTTCATGCTTTTTTCTACCACTCTAAGCTTGTCTTGAAAAATTCATATACGTGGAAGGATGTATAATCCTTGTAATAATAAAATCAAAATCATATTATCGGTAATAATTGTAAATCCATAAATAGAACGTTTTTCAAGAAATCTCAGTTGAACACTTTTCAAAAAGAATTTATTGATTTTTTATGAATTATTTTAAATAATTTATTATGAATAATTTATATTTTGGTTGTTCAGAATCAAACCTAGTTTCTGTTTTGGCGGAAACGGGCCTTCCTTACAAATTCATGTGTTCAGAATTCATTCTGCTACTTTTGAATGGGAATGTAAGAATCGAAACTGGTGTTCCTTTCAATTGTGAATTCCAGTAGTAGTAATTGTGAATTACAGTAGAAGAAGAAAGAGTGAATGAGACAGGGTCACTGAATTGTGTTTTGACCAGCAAACGACTCACATAATACTCAGAAATGGCTACCTGTTCTAACAATAGTTGAATAGTCCTTGTTATTATAGTCTCAACCTTCGTCAATTTTGTTCAGATATCATGATATTTTTCATCACTAAACTTATTAAATATTGATTTATTAAATTGTTAATATAAGGACATCTTGAAGAAATATTATCAAGGACAATTTCTAATGTTAATTTTTTAACAAAATAATATAAGTTACTTCACAAGTTTCGTCATAACTATTTCGTCTAGCTAACGTTTTCGTCAAGCCTAGCTTGTTTCCTCGCATTCAACTATAATAACAATTAGTTATGGGTGAGGCAGGCCTGTCTTGGACAAAAGGACTACCCTTTGCATGACAAAAAAACTTATTCCTATTATTCTTTCTCAACTTCTATTTCCCTCTCATGCTATCTTGTCGCTCTCACTTTCACTTGCCAACACACATATTAAAGACAGAGTTCCACCTGGTCACCGACAGCTATTATCACTATTATCTCAGTTAGGGTGGTAGTGCAAAACTTTTTCTTAGTGGAACAAAATAGTAAAAAAATAGAACAATATTATGGTGAAAGAAAATTTGCGATTTTCCAATAAGTAAAAGAAAAATTTGCGTTTTTCCAATGTCGGGGACAGAGTGTCCACTTGGTCCCCGACTTTGAAATTGCTATTATCCAAGTTAGGGTGGTGGTACAAAAATTTTTCTTTGTGGTACAAAATGGTACAAAAATAGAACAATATTCTGGTATATTCAAATCCCATGTTTAATCATGTCGGGGACCAAGTGGACATAGCCGAGATAGCATATTCTTCAATATCAACGCTTCTCATGTTCGAAATCCAATCATGAACAACATTTTTACAGTGACCAATTCTTTCATTTCCGGGGTCTTTCATGAACGCTGGTAATTTAAAAAAAGTATACTGATTTTATAATGAGATGAGGTGGAAGTCAATGTTTCTCATAGTCGAGGAACTATATTGTATCAGCATTTAAAGCAGCTCGGGTTTGATATGTGTGACGGATGTTAATAAATAAGGTAGATTTATGTTTGAAAATGTACATAATCAATGCTCTAATATGCAGTTGGCTTATATTAAAAACTTTGAATTCGCTGAACAAGGACTCGTTGGGTTACCTTCCAGGCTTTTATGCTTTTCTATGTTTTTGTATAATAAATAAAGGAGCAATATATATTGGTCTTGAAAGCACCCCACCTCCCATGCAATAATTCCGTACTGTAGAAGCGATTGTATTCAGGCATAATATACCTGTCTGATTAATTTTGTGTTGAGAATCTGATTCAGGGTTGAAAAAATGAACATGAATTTCCTAATTTTACTTCTTAAAATGTTGAATATGTGAGTTCCATCTCAATCTGTTGTCAAATCTTGCGCCCAAATATTTATATTCCGTCACACATTTAATAGTAACACACTTAACACAATAATTTGAATTATGGAAATTATGAATCCTTAAGCATTGATCAATAGGATCAATTATAACTCTATTCTGCAGGTCATGCTCTCTGCCTGCTCGTACTACTTCGAAGAGCTACTGATGCAGAATCCATGCCAGCACCCCATCATTCTTATGAAAGATGTGAGGTTTTGGGAGCTGCAAGCGCTCGTTGATTTCATGTACAGAGGTGAGGTAATCATAGCTCAGGAACGGCTTGTATCATTGCTTGCCGCAGCAGAAGATTTGCAAATCAAAGGTACGTTTTTATTAATTTTCTTTTGACGATTACTTCTTGAAGACTCCAGTGAAGAGTACAAAACAAGTCAAATCATATAAATATACCATTTTATACTGCTAGTCATTAGACAAGTCAAGTCAACAAAAATTTTGTATCAAACATATATGATACACCATAATAAAAAGCGGATTATTAAAGATTCGACATGTAGTATAGTACATATTGATATTGAAATACCTATATTGGCATATAAATTTTATCAAATTCAAACCTCAATTTTTAAAATCATTTTACAGCTCCTATCGAGGATAATTATTATTAAGGTTATTTTGCCGATAGAACATCCTTTTAGGACTCCCCACCAAATATGGCATACGCTAATAATAATAACATTTCAAATTTCAAAAGTGTAACATATTTCGTTGCTCAGATATCTTACAGGCATGCAAGTAAGCATTTCATGGTTGTTTCTCGCAACAGGCCTTGCCGGATCTGCCATTCAATCACCGAGTAATGCTGGAAACTGCTCAGACAATCAAGATGAGTCAGGAATCGCCAATTGCTTTAACGGAAAGAGAAAAACGGCAAGTCCTCCCACATTGGAACCAATCACTCCAGTCACGACTCACACATCATCATTGGCGACTCCCAGTCCTTCCCATCCGACTCATCATCTCTCCATATTATTACCGCACAAACTCAGGAAAATGCAAATGGGAATTGAGGTGAGAAGAAAATTTTAATGAGAATTTACCTATAGTGATTCTCAACTTGAAGTGACCCTAGAGGCATTTCTCCATCACGTTTGTAGCTAGCAAATTACAGGATTAAGAATTTTTGTAACGTTACCGATATCCATCATTGATGAGGCCAGTGTACTCAAATGTGATCATTTATAATACTGTTTTTACTAATGAAGAAACTATAAAAATCATATAATTGAAACAATTGAATCAAAACTAGAACTAAATGACGAAGTTCGAATTAATAGGAAAATATGCTATTTACTTTCTAAATATCTGTGAATCAGTTGAACATCATGTCGCACCCTCTTCAAATCAGCAAGAATAATGACAGTCCCCGCCCTTTACATTTATTACTTGGCCATTTTTGTCTTCAAGGGGAACTGATTAATGGACTCCAATATCCATGATCATTACACAAGGTCAAGGAGTACAATCAGAATTGAAACCCATTGAACAATATTCGACAAATCAAGCACTCAGCATATGGGCAAAAAAGTCTTGAACTCATTGCCAACCCATCATTCAGAATTTTCAGATCAAGACTAAAAAAGTGGTTAATAAGTGAATGTCCTTACAGTTGGTAAGACTCAGTAAATTAATTTCCATTATTCCTCTTATGAATTCAAAGACAACTCAACTTATAGTTTAAGAAATACTCCCTGGACTATTTCCAATTATTGGAATAGTTGAAATTTTGATTATATATTACTTTATAATAGCCTCCTCTTCCACTTCACCCACAATCTTATTTTAGTGACAGAACTACTGAGTCATTAGGATCTACAAGGTAGGTAATTAGATTGGTAATCTTATCTTCTTGCGGGAAGAAAATTTGGTTATGATTTGTGATTGGTAATCTAACTACCTTGGGATCTACATGCACCTCATTTTTTACTTCGAGAGAGAAGTATCTTAATGAATTTATTGGTTGATAATTGTATTGTTTTCAGGAGAAAACTGGGAAGGAACACAACGGAACGAAATCATCAACCGCACAAGACAAGGATAATTGGAATGGACCCAACGATACAACGGCAACTATTATAAAAAGCGAAACAGTAAGTTCAAATACTCAGTCTAGTGTAGTAATTTACTTGAGAGTAAAGATTATATTCCAGAGATTCTATGTATACAAATCTTACTTTTCAAGTTTTTCAAAGTAATATTAGAATTATTAGAGAATATATTTCTTCTTCTGTCTTCATCCCACTCGATGACAATATTATAATGAACTACGTTATTAACTTCCACTTTAACAACAGTAACTTACTCTCGATTTCGTTGCTTGTCGGACGTGTTCAAGGCTTTGAGCCACATCGGATCTTACAATGAGTACCTATACCTCATTCACGATGATTTGAGACAAACTAAACAGGGCAACTACTGTTGCGATGACAACCAAAGCAACGATATGACACAGTCCCGGCGAGAACAATATTTTAATGACATACACTCTCACGTAATCTTTGCTAATGAGTAATCTTTGTAAAAGGTAGCCACTCCATACACGCAAAACGTTTGTTCATTTTGTCTGAGGCGATCGTGAATGAGGCAAGGTAACTATTCTTTGTATCAGATGTGGATACTCCTTGGTAATCCTAGGTATTTATTTAGGTACCTACTTCTTGTACGCTGGAAATGTGGTTCATTGCCCCGAAATGCGTCCGACAAGCAACGAAATTGTTAGTACTGTTGTTAAGTGAGAGTTGATAACGTAATTTAATATAATAGATATATTTTATCCTAAAGAATATGTAAAGCAATAAAGCATTAAATTTTATACAAAAAAATTTGCCTGTAGATTGAATAATATAATATACAAGGTCCTTTCAATAAGTATCGAGACTGGTTCTTTAAAGCCAGAGAACTTGAGGAGCACTGTGGTTTAACCTCCTAAGTCCACCAGTTATGACAGGAGATTGATTTTCACTTCGAGTGTTTTGAGAGCATGTATAGCAGCGCTTACATAGAAAATACTGTTTTGTAGTGCTACAATTTCAAGTTTTGCTTTTAATCCGTGTCAGGTACCTTTGCCCTCATTGAATAATCAATAGGCATAGGCGTGTCAGCCTTGGAGAAATAATTCCTTGAGTCGCACTTGAGTTTTTGAGTGGCACAAAATGCTTCAATAAGGCCAAAAACTCGTAGTTCTTGTTGTTCTCTAAGTTCAGTTTTTCGTTGGACCACTGATTCTGACAGGCGTAAAATAACTTAATCGCCCTCATAAGTGAAAGAACGGCCTTTCAGCGGAAACCATTTACACTAGGTATCCAAACGATTTTTTTCCAACTTCCATGAGTGGAAAGGACGCTGCAAGTGCAGGGGTTTGACTCTGATAGTTTGACATTTCCTAACAGCTGCGACAGGCTCTCAAAAATAGAAAAGTACTCGGCGCAAAAATCGATCTCCTGTCTCAACGAGTGGACCTAGAATTCTAGGTATAATTCAGGTAAAAAATTGTAGTTAATTTTATTCAAATTAAAAATGATACTAGGTTCGTCAAACAAAAAAGAATCAAGAATCAAGAATTTTATTAGCCATAAAACAATTACAGAAACGTAAGCAATAGGCTTTGTCATTATTATATCATAGGTAAGTTACATAAAGAGATCAAAACTATGGATAAACGTTGAAATATTCCAAATAGTCATTCACAGAGTAAAATGCTACAGACTTTAGCCAGTTATCCACAGTAATACAGAAAGTTCTTAATGGTAACTGTTTGACATCTTCTGGTAATACATTAAACATACGAATCTGCAAATACTTGTGAATCTTCAAAGATTTAGTCAATCTAACTGTAGGTCTAGTTACATCATTCTTATGTCTAGTGTTGTGTGAATGTACAGATATATTTTTAGTGAAATTTGACAGATTTTTCTTAACAGAGATTAAATTATAATATATATACAAACAAGGCAAAGTCATAATTTTGTGTTGAACAAAAATTCCTTTACAAGATTCATTGTACTTAAGGCCAAAAATAATTCTAAGTGCTTTTTTTTGCCATATAAAGGCTTTTTTGAAGAAGATGAGTTGCCCCACAATTTTACTCCATAAATCAAATGAGAATGGAAAAGACCAAAGTATATCATTTTAATTACATCTAGGCTAACACAATATTTCAGTCTTCACAAGAGAAACAATACTCTAGACAGCTTTTTACATAAATTCTCTAAATGGTAGTCCCAACTGAGTTTACTATCTAGGTACATACCTAGTAGTTTTACAGGTTTGAAGAAATCATCATTCAAGTTCAGATTACCAGTTCTTACATTATTGTTGAGAGAAAATATTATTTGCTCTGTTTTGCTCTCGTTCACCTTAAGTAAGTTGGCATTGAACCACACTTTAGACTCATCCATAGCTCTTTTAAGTGAATCCTGAACAGTTCTTACATCAACATCAATATGTACCAAAGTAGTATCATCTGCATATAATATTGAAAAGACAGAAACATTTTTAGCAAAGTCGTTGACAAAAACTAGAAACAAGAAAGGGCCAAGGACTGATCCTTGAGGCACCCCTACAGTCACATCAAGGAAATTTGAGTTTGTACAATTCAGGCTAACCATTTGTTTCCTATTTTCCAAATAACTTTTAATTAGCAAGAGCTCCTTATCTATTATACCATACTTTTCCAGTTTTTTACAAAGTATTGAGTGAGAGACACAATCAAATGCCTTACTTAGGTCTAATAATAGAGATCCCACTGGTTGCTTAAGTTCAAAGCCATTCAAAACATATTCAATAAGTTTCTCAACTGCATCAACAGTACAATGATTTGGTCTAAAGCCAAACTGATGAGGATAAAACAGTTGGTTTTCAACAAAGTATTCATTAAGTTGAATAACAATACATGTCTCAATGACTTTACTTAATATAGGTACAATTGCAATAGGCCTGTAGTTGTGGGGTTCATTAGGATCACCCTTTTTATAAACAGGTGTAACTTTGGTAACTTTCAAAAAGTCAGGAAAGACTCCTTCACTAAGAATAGAATTTACAATATAAGTGAGTTCAGATATAAAAACATCAACTACATTTTTTAACAAATAATTTGACATACAATACACATCCTCAGATTTTGAGTGGCTCATTCTATTTATTATAAAACTAATCATTGATTCATCAACCTCCTTAAATTTGAAATTTTGGCTATTCAGATTACTATTTGTACTATTAAAACTGATGCTTTAGTGATAAATTCGACCAAACGTAAAAAATAAGGGTAGGAGTACAGTCCTTCAATAAGTCCAGTCACTTTTTACGGAGTTTCGCGGTAATCGGAATGGTTGTCAAGGTCAAAAAAATTAGTTAACAATTCAATTCCAGCCCATCACGTAGAATAGAATGACTTCTTTATTTCAATGACGTGGAAAAGTTTGGACATTAATGTCCACTTGACCACGTACAACACATAGAAATGAAACCGACTATCATTCAATGTAACGTCATTCTCCTTTGAAAGAGAGTAAGTTTACTATAACTGGGCTGTGAAAAGACCGTGAATCGTGCTAGTTTACGAGTCGATGGACAGTAATTGGCTAAGTTGGAGTGTTCATTGAAAATAGTCTCAATTTCAAATTGTTGAATAAGCTATCAACAATTTCATCTGGAAAAAATCCTTAATAGATATTTTATCAAGTACATTATAAATAGATTATTCTTGTGCTTGATTACTGTTTGAGAAATACATACTAAGTTTATATTATAATAGACCGTATCCACAAGTTACGATACAATTGTTCATTGATTATCATATCCCCCATACTTTAGCCAATTAACATAAAATTTATATATTGATGATTGTGATTACTCTGATTATTAACAGATTAAACAGACTAACAGATTCAACAGGTTAACAGACTGGTACTCTGATTAATAACAGATAAAACAGACTAAGATTAATACAGGCCTATCCTATCTTATGTTAAATTAATATACACTCTCAACATCTAGGTATAATACACTTCTATTTTTTAATTGAAATTCAAAACATTGATAACACTGTGGATGGAAATTTAGAGCAATTCGGTACTGAAATAGTAAAGAGTTAATAATAGTGGAGAATAAAGTAGTAGTAGACTAATAGAGGAGACAAAAATAATAAAATCCTCTGAAAAATTACTTTTATCAAGTGCAATATTCATTCCTGTTTGAAAAATACGTAAAGTACCTATTTTTGAATGGATAAGCTTATTTTTGCGTTGAATTAATGCTATTTTTTAATTAATATTCAAGTGAATTTCATGACATCTTCATTGAGACTAAATTTGAAAATTAATAAAATAGTCTGAAATAAATCTGAACAATCATAATATTATTTTATTGTAATATGAAGTTGGGTACTTTTTCAACTTACCATTTTGAGACTCCTGCACTTTTGAACGAACTAAACAAGACGAAAAACGTTGAACTAAACTGTTGAGCTGAGGAAAGACACTGGTGAGGTGGTAGTTTCTAGGAAGAAGTCTATAGAATAAGAATAAAAATAAGAATAGGAATTCTGTCAATTCTATTCTCTCTTGTCACAAAGAAATTGGGGAAGTCAAATCATACAAAGGATGATGGTTGGAGGGTTTGAATATAGCCGAGGGTCTATAGTTATATAGTTCCTTTCTATAGTTCTTCTTCATCTGGTCAAAGCTAGTGAACAAAGACAACAGACTATAATGTTGCTATAT
>JADWYZ010000081.1:0-13000 GCA_017141385.1 Sogatella furcifera
CACCGATCAAGTTAGTTCTGTATTGTATTGTTTTGAATTCGCATGATGCCAACATTATAACAAATCAAGATAGTATTATTATGTATTGAATTTGATGAAAATTTCAGATACTTATCATTATTATTAATTTATCTTTTTCTAGACATTTTACATCAGAGCACAACAGGCTTCAAAATCCAAAACTGTTCCTCTTAAATTTATACAAACAAAACAAAAAGATGGTTATGTCATAAAATATTCATAAAACTCTTATTTTCACACCAAAAGCTAAGATCTACAAATATCGAATTTTAAAATCTGTTTACAATATATATATATATATATATATATATATATATATATATATATATATATATATATATATATATATATATATATTCAAAAACGTTTTAAATTTGGAATAAACTTGGAAAATTCAGACTAAAATGAAATTGAGCTCATCATATTGCTGCAGCCTTCTCTGTAGTATTTTAGTATTGCAGTCATAAAATCTAAACACTTTCTAATAAAATATCTATGATATATGGCATTCTATCATACATTTATTTAAAGACTTAATAACCCACTCTGTAATGTAACTTGTTTTCTTCCAGGATCATGTCGGACCTATTATACAAAATTTATTTGAAGAACCAGAAAATGCAGCAATGACTGTGAGTCTAGAATATAACTTTTCAATAGTTTACTAATGTAGGCTACTCTGAATAAACGATGGCTTGCGAAATAGTAAAACAAGATTTATTTATATTTATATACAGGATACAGGATTATATTTCAAGATTGAAATACAGTAGGATTGAAACACAGACAAAGTCCAAAACGTCTCTTCTTCCCAATTTTGGTTAAAATATTCAAAATAGAGGTTATGTCCACACTTAAAACTTAAATTATATACAAATTTAAACTTCTGAAGGTAATAAAAAAACTATGAAACCGTAATTTAGAATTTGGAAGGTTGTTACAAAAATAAAAAGAACCAAAACACAGATAATATTATTGAAAATATTAATTTTCACTTCAAATTTTGAAACCTAAAATAGATAGACTTTCATTTACTTTGATTATTGAAACAGAGCTTATGTAGCGCCAACGTAGTGCTGATAATTTTTGAAAACTTTTTAGTCTGAGGCCTTTCAAACACTTGACTGCTGGTGCCTATGTGCTAGCAAAGTTCAACAATTTAATGTACTTCCTTAGTTGTCTACTTGACGGCGATTCTGCTAAACGTCACTAGCAGACCAAAGAAGCTCGAAAATTAAACTGCTATGTCTGCTAACATTTTAGAAATATGTTCAATAGGAATGTTGAGATAAATCCACCACTGCTATATTTTTGCTTGCTCAATTTATAATACACCGTCTAATTCATTAACTCGATGTATGTTTTTTTGAATGTACAATGCATTCAGTTAATATGAATTTTTTTATCAATTTCATAGGTTTCTGTACTTATTGGGGAAAATTCGATTGTGCACACTCTTCCTACTCTTCAGGTGAGTTTGAAATGAATAAATGTTCATATCTGAAACATAATAATTGAAATTTTGACTATACAAAATTAAAAATGAAGGACATCAACATTAATGTTTTATACAATATTTAAAGTCCAAGATTTGCCTACAACTGAGAGAACTCATGATTTATTTAATAAAACATCAATTCAACAAATAAATAACAGTATATATTACATAAACATGGCTTTGAAACTACACTAATAAATTGATATCACCATTGCCTGTGCATGTTATTACTTCATTATTTATTTATTTAGATAATGTTTTATTAAGTTCTATTGTAAACAGACTGCTCATAAAACGTGTCAATTTCAATTGCTATGTTTCAGATATATGAAACATTTATTATTCAAAACTCCTGAAAAAAATGAGAAAAATTGTGCACGAAATTATGAAATTGATAAAAAAAATTCATATTGCTAATTCGTTGTTTATTCAAAACATACATCGAGATAATAATTAAGGCAATTATTTATTATAAGTGGCAAGCGATAATTAGTTTATCTCAACATTCCTATTGGTATATTTCAGTAACGAACATGCTGGTTCTCGAGCTGTGACATTTGCGAATAGACAACTAAAGAGTACATTAAATTGGCCAGACTATAGCATAGAGCACCAGCAGTATGTTTGAAATTTCAGACTTAAAAATTTTCAGAATTATCAGCAAGCTCTGTTTCAACAATCAAGTAAATGAATTATCTGGGTTTCAAAATTTGAGGTGAAAAATAACTATATTAAATTACATTACCTTCAGGGGGTTTAAATTTAGTATATATTTAGAAGTTTGCAAAATATTGAAGTTTTATTTTGGATATTGGGAGAAAGAACGTTTTGCTGTCTATGTTCAATCTACAACAATTTCATTTGAAATAATCCTGCTGTCTAGTATATAAATATAAATAAATCTTGTTTTATTTACAAGCCGGGAGTGCTACATTAACAAACTATTAGTTATTCTAGGCTTTCACATTGCTGCATTTTCTTGGTTTCTTCAAATAAATTTTGTATAACGAATGTCGACATGTCTGGAAAACAGGGTGTATGCAGAGTTATTAAATCTTTAAATCAAATGTATGATAATGCCATATAGAATATTTCATTAAAACTATTTGGAAATTTTATGACTGCAATAAATACTACAAAGTACAACAATTTCAATTTCATTTTAATCAATTTCAATTTATTCCAAACGTTTGAGCAATAATAACATATATGTAGCAGCTATGTATGTAATATATTATGAAACTTAATTCAGATCTATAGTATTTTATGACATGGCACCATCTTTAACAAAATTTAAGGGAACGTTTTAGTTACGAAAACTGTTGTAGTATCTCAATATCTTGATTGTTACAATGTTGAAAATCATGCAATTTATTACAATGCAGAACAACGTCATGTTTAATCCTTTTGTAACTAATCTATTTATTTCCGAATAACCTGACAGCAATTAAGATGATAAATAATAAATAACGACAATATTATCTCGAAAATTGATTTATTTATCAAGATTGTCAGCTGATGACACCTAAAAGTATATGGAAAACATTATTACAATGGTTTTTGACAAGTAATTACCTGTATTCCTGTACTTGCATGGAGTAAATCAACTCCATTGGCATTGAGCTCGTTAGAGCTCAAGAAACTGTGGCATTCTTATAACGCACAATTACAACGATAATGAAGCGATAATAAATAGGATTATGGCAGCAATGATCATCTCATGCATATTACTACTGGTGGTAGGATCTCACCCTATAGTAGACTGATAATTTCAATAGATAAAAACTCAAATATTTTTCTATTATTAAAAGAATTGATTGCATTTTATAAAAGTGGAAATTTAACCTTACAGGTTTCAAGCATAAAGTTGAGGGACCATCAAATGGAACAACTGACATTCTATGATAATTATAAGAAAATGTGAGGATCCTCAAATTTGGTGTGAAAAAAACAGGCATGGTATGACATATTTTAATTTTATCTATTCAGAAGTATGTTGATTATCAGGTAGTCGATAATTGGTGAAATTGTATAGTGGCGTCAACGCGAACTCTCATCTGAACGCTAAGAAAGACAATTTCTGACTTCAGATGCTGGCGTCGAAGGAACACATTACGTAAAATTTACGATAATTCTACTTTCATTTATCTTCCGCTGACGCAGTAATAAAGAAGCGCTGGCATAGTGTGTGAAGGTAGTATAGCTTGAATATAATTGTTCTCCATGTCTTGCATTGTATGCTGCTGCAGCTGAAAAACAATATATGACTTTACTGGTGAATGACAATGTATTTATGGCTGTAGACGTAATGTGCAACGGTTATTCAATCAACATTACAAGTGCAAGGAAGACCATTATCAATCTGGTACGATCGATTCAGTAGCGGTACAAGCGTTCAGTGTTACAACGTTTCTTCGTAACAAATTCTGCTGAAAGATATGGAAAAAACCAAATCAATTATCAAGTAGTACAATTGGTGGTTAGTAACAATCAATTACGACATTCGAGATTCTTTGTTTGTTAATTAATGATGCTGTTGGGGATATTTGGATTTCATGACAACACCAATTGTATGGTGAAAGCATGTGATAAACGGTATTCGGAAGATGATAAATTACCGTAGCATTTGTAACTATCATATAATGATCAATCTGTAGTATTTATTGTATTCTAAATGACATTTGTTACTGACTTCGAAAACTATTCGAAACTCTAATGTGCGACCGGATCACCATTGAATGTGGACAACAGAGTCAGAACAGAACTTAAAGTGGATGCAAAGTTGATGTGTGATTCAGGTAGCATATTTCCATTCAACAATAACTATACTGACACTGAACCCATTAACATGATTAAGAATTGATGATATCTTTCTTTTGTAGACAGCAGATTGAACATTCAGTGCTATATACAAGTTTCATTAGAAGCAACAGTAGATAAGAATTTCTATATGCGGTGCTGCTATCTTGTAACAAGCTATTAGGATTACATGAAAGATATTTAAAAACTATTAATCAATTAATTATTATTCAAGGTGGCTGTAACAAAATGTAATATTAGCTTTATCTAATCTGGGGATGGACGACTCAAATTAATTTATTTTTGCCGACACACGCTGGTCAAACCAATACTATTGAACAAAACACAAAGCAAAGGCGAGTGGTAGCGAAAGTGTTTCACAGCTTTAATTGATGTACCCTGAACAGCAGGCAGACGGCAGAGTACGCAGACGAAAGGTAGCAGCATCGCCAGTGAATCTAACGGTTTGAGTGTAATGGCATCGTAATGACTGCGTGTGACTGTCTTGCTAATCTGGCAGTTTATATTCAGGCACCGACACTGCCATGGACGGTGAACTTCAGTGACTGTGTGATCGTTTAACGTTTCCACAGGTGGCTGCAGGGCTGATATCGGCCTGGGCTTTGAGACAGATGTCTGGAGAACACCTCTGGCAATCCTTTCCATGTTGGGCCAGGCATTGCAAAGGCGACTCGAGCTGGCGGCAATGAACTGTCCGACGACACTCTTCCACCGCGCAACCTCAGTGTCCGGCGAGATCTCTTTCATCATTCCTCTGACCCAGTATTATGTGCTCTGCGGCGCGGCCTGGCGTTGGCCTGCTGCAGGTGATGTTTGGCTCTACGTCTGTATTTCCCGTTGCTGACGTCGGAGCTTTAAGGGAATCGCTGCTGTTGATTCTGGGGAGTCAAATGAGTACTGTTCTGGTGACCAACTCAGCAGCATCGCATTTCGAGCTAACAGGTGTTCTTTTCACTTGCGAGGCAAATCGGGGTCAGAGCAGGGGTGACGCAGATTTATGCAATGGTTCCTTCTCAACTTTTTATCTCGGTTGGTAGAGCTTGTGGAATGTTTCTCATCATGGGTCAAGAACCCTGAAGCCTTAGCATCAATCAATAAATGCTTGAGATGACAACATTTTCATTCAGTGTCTGTTCGGAGATCTCATCATGATACAGTAGTACAATGAAGACTGAAACAATGTCATATGGGAAGCATAGTGGCCTCTGCTGAAGGCCTGCGAAACCAGACATCATAGCAGGCAAGATAACGGAATCTACTTTTGTGTCTGTATGAACTTTCTGTAATGTCGGAGCTTAGTGTCAGGTACATTCCTATCCCGGTAGCTGCGGAGGATATATGGGCCTTTAGACAGTCTGCGACCTCCAAAGTATTACAGATTGCGAACTTTCGAAGCAATGGTTTAACAGGAACACAATGATGACTGCCGGCGCTCGTGTAGGGAAGTATTGAGCTGGAAGACCTTGAGGTATTCTGGAAGTGATGGTCCATCTGGCTCAGTAATATATTTAGCTGTGAAAGCTGTCTCCGTTTTTCTTTCCATTCTTCCTTCTACCGTGAAATTGTTGGAATTTAAATGAAAATATCTACAGGTGGCTGTAACATCAAACACCGAGGCACCTCTCAACAAACACCCATTAGTGAACCTCGGTATTGAGCGACAGGTGAACTTTAGAGAATATCTCTGAGGCTTTATCCATTATTTGCAAATTTACTTCATAGTCGGCATTACAGTCCCAAATAATGTTCTTTGAGATAAATTGAAACGGTATTTTTCATATATTTTTGTGTTTATCTGACTTACCAATTTATTATAGTTTTAGAGTTAAACTATGAGCGTAATTAACATGAGGTAATTTTTTAAGAGCAGCACTTGATACTATGTTTTGATCTGACGTGTTTATCTTATCAGATGAAATAAGCAATTTATAAACTTGCAGTGAGCAACCATTTCTTGAACTCTTTGAGATGAATGGGCAGAGCATAAAAACTCGGGAAATAAATAAGGCCTAATCATATAAATAAATAAAACCCTCACTGTGAAGATATTACTCGTAACGGTAGCAAACTAATTTCGTTTCAATAAAACTGAAAATAATTTTAACAGGATCTAGATAATTTTCTAAGCGAACGACAGACCAAGTAATGACCTTTCGAATACAACATCAGCAAATACTGCTCTATTCCCTAGAGTACAATCAGACATTAATGAAATCATGGAACGCAGACAAGAGCGCAGGCGGCAAAATGTTTGACAGAAAATAGCCGCTGGAAATGAAGAGACCCAACAGAAACGTGAGTGAAGCATCAGAGTGAGAACACTGTCAAACTCAAGTAAAAATAAAGCGTGCTGAGCAATGGGCCCACAAAATACTCGGAGTAGCTAGTTCGCGTGAGCTGAACTACAATGATGGCATTACCTTTTTAAATTTTTATCAAATGTACAATTATTTACGAAATAATAAGAGGAACATTGAACTATCTACGACTTAGCTGTGGGGTAGCGGTGTCTTTCTTTATGATGCATCATGGTCTTCTGTAAGTGATAGATCATTGATGTAATCTTCTATTCCAGGTAACTATAATAAAGTATCAGCGCTGCTTGGCTGAACAGCCAAATGCAAGTAAACAAACAACAACATTTACAATCTCTTTAGCCCTATCGACAATTCAAGCAATACCTACTCAATCTTAGAAATTTCAGCAGCGTGTCTCTAGTGCGATAGCTCAGGTTACAGTACTGATACTTCCTCCTACCACTCCAAACAAAAAGTCTCTACGGGAAACATTTTAGTGTAGAGAGTTTCAATACATTTGAAAGACTAACACGAGGACATTGTGCATTCTACCACTATTATCAGGGATATGACTAATACCAATAATGTTCTTAAGCGATAACAATATGTATAAACACGGGTGACATCAAAGTATTAACGCGCCGATTCAGTCAAAAGAAATATGTGCCACAACAATTCATGGACGTGTATTCTGAGTTCGCGAGTTCCGTATAAATCAAGAGTATTCTCTATTATCTTAATTAACATCGGACAATTATTTCTCAAATCAGTGGTTGAACTCGTTAGCTATTTGGGCCCCACCGCAATTTTTTCAAGAATAGGAGAAAATTTCGAGGATATCTGTTCTGTTTTAAAATGGGACCATCAGTTTAAAAAATGGAATAAGTTTCAGATCAAGAGGTTCAATTACTTCTATTTCCCGCAGCTAATTCTCATATAGAATTGATTACTTAATCTATTTCAATAATATTAATTTTCTTGAATTTTATATCTATTTATTGATTGATTTATTCATTTGAGTACAGATATACAACATGCGAGGAGAGAAAAAACAATCAAACGCCCAAAACTTATTCTATTCCTCCTAAAAATACAGGCCATTGAAAACTAGCACTATCTTGCTTTTGGATATTAGAATTTCATTTTTGAACTTCCAAATCCTTTCATAGTGGAATCCAACCACCGAATTGAATGCATTGAATGAATAGGCTGGGTAACAAAGCAAAATTAGAATAGGTACCGTCCAACGAGTAGGCTAGGCCAACAAATCCACGAATCTACAAATCTCGTAGTTTTGTACTCGGTTCGATCATTTTGGTATTCTTCAGGTGTGGGCCTATTCTCATATTTCTCAGAAAATGAAATTAACAATAGCTGTGGATTCTAATCACACTGATCAGTACAGTTAGGTGTACAACATGTGTTGTACAGGTGTACCTCTTTATATATCCTAACTCATTTGGTCCAAACTCTTCATTCCACCACCAACGTTTGTACAGTGAACATCTACCACGATGGCCCTTCAGGGAGATAGCCAACTCACAAATTTCGTTTTTTAAGAAATCACCTACTATTATTGAAAAAGTCTTCTGCGAACTGTTGCCACACTACCTCCTTCAGAAACCACTTTAGGCAACATGAAGTTTTTCAATAATAGTAGGTGATTTCTAAAAGATTCACAAAATTTGTGAGTTGGCTATCTCCTGAAGAGCCATCGTGGTAGATGTTCACTGTACAAACGTTGGTGGTGGAAGATTATGTAGCGATTCGAACGAGTAGCGATTCGACCAAGATCCAAATGAGTACACTCCTGTGAGCATTACAAACAAGTAGAATTTCAACCGTTTTCTACCTGACTCTAGACACCCTTTATTGTCATAGAAAGCTCAGATATAGGCAGAAGTCAAATAAACTCAAAATAAATAAATGTGAAACTAAGAATAGAAATTATGAATAAATGAGACAACAAGTCTCAAAAGTTTCCATAATAACAACAAAAGATCGGAGTTGTCTTCCATCCTTCAGAGACCCTTTTTATTGGCTAATCAACTGGGTATTCCCAGTTTCTAGAAAAACCAGAAATCACTATGAAATTGTCATCGCAATGTATCAGGAGTCATGGAACATATTTTATAGTGGTCAGTTGTAAAAGTTCCACGGAGCGTGCAACATGGAATTATTCACTACGAAAAGAGGGAAACCGTGTTTGATTAATAAAGGGTATAGGTACTACAAAAAAATGAATTAAAAAGTGGGGAAGTGGAATGGGTATGCATAAAAGAAAAATGCAATGGGAAAGTGTCTACTAGGGATGAAGAAGTGACAAAACTACTAGAACATTTTTGTATACCAGATCTAGCAGAAATCTATGTTTTCCGGGCAGTTGAGAAGACGAATAGTCAAATCAATCTAATAATGGTTAGAATAAAGTGCGTTGTGGAAAATAATAATAATTGAGGATATAAAATCTATCTTTGACAACTTCGAGGATTCCCTGGAGAGAATAGAACTAAGTTGATTCCCATTCAGTAATTGAAGTGTACTATTTTTAGCGTGCTGAATGACGTTTCTATTATGTTGGCCTGTCATGTCAATGCAGATATTCTTCTTTTTGTTATTTGGACAAATCACTACTCTTTTGGGTATACCGCCCCAAACTACCTGACCAAATTGGCTGAAAGTTTACTTATCCAAAAGACTATTCGTCCCAAAGACTATGACACCTTCGCAGAAGACTATTCCAAAATAGTGGGCAAGCTAATAAGTGTTTATCAATTGAAAAAAAGTTGCATAACATGAAAACGGCAGTAAAGAAAAAGTCGGATGCCACCGCTACTCGAAATAAAAAATAAAATCAAGTGAATGAGAGTGATCTTCTACATATCTTTGATCATGAAGAAAATCCTGTGTTTTCCAAGATAAAAAATTCTGTGAGCGTTGGTCTGAATGAAGATTTTTCAAAGGATGAGCTAGAAGGAAGCACTTCATCTGAAACCCCTTTGACTCCACGAACTCCTTCAATTCCTGCGTTGAAGCCGAAAAGAGCTCAGATTCGAAACAGAGGAGACAAAAAGGTTCATCTAACACTCAATTGCAGCGACTTTGCTACTACAGCAGCTGGAATTGAGCAGAGTTCAATTAGAAAGCGCCAAATTGCTCAAACAGCACCTATTGCATAAAAAAGATACAGAAGCTGAAAATAATATTCTCACAGAAATTGGAGATTATATCCACCTCGATTAAGTTATAGGTAAACAATTTCTACTCCCATCATCCCTCTTATAGATAATAATAATGAAAAATTATAATTCGTAACATCATATCAGAAAATTAATAGTTAAAAAATTTAAAAATATATATATCAATAATTATCAATCTGGTATCAATGAGAGCGCGTGATTTGCATGTATTTGATGAAGAAGTGTGTGTCTGAGAGCGAGAGTGCGAGTGAGATATAGAGATTAGTTGATTGCCTTTATTAGTCATTTCATCAATTGAAAGGGTTGTGTGGTAGTGTGGAGCAAGAGTCTAACTCCACACTTATAACACTGGCGGTCCGTACTCCAGACAAGTGAAGTGGTCGTATGTTTTACTGTATAGCACTTCACCTGTTTCGTGGCACGAGCCGCCAGTGACTTATAAAGGCAATATATATATTGCGTCAACATTGCGGTATCATTCCTGGGCGTAGAATCGCATCAATACTCAATATTTTCTTGAGGTCGGCATAAAAGGCATGTTCTCGCGCATACCTTCCTTGTACTACCCACAAACGGTCCGCATGTCATACTAGGTAATGATTTCTTGAATTACTACAAAGCTAATGTGAGCTACGACCCACCTGACAAACATTTAAATGTTGTTAAATGATTTCCCACCTGGAAATCAGAATGTTGAAACAGGAAAATGAACAGCTGAAAGAACGAGTAGAGGATCTCGAACAGTACTCACGGAAAAATACGCTTGAAATAAGAGGGCTACCACAAGAACTCAACGAAAATCTCAGTCTAGCGGTATGTAACATGTCAAAGGCACTCGGCTACGACATGAAAGAAGAGTTTATCGACATATGTCATCGCCTAGGTAACGCAGAACCTGAAGAACCAGCAGCAGTTATCGTGAAATTCGTGAGAAGAACCGACAAGAACGGAATCATACAGAAGAGACGCGTGAAGCGTGACTTTTCAACGAGGCACATTGGCGCTAACACCGACAAACCAATCTACATCAACGAGTGCCTGTCACCGGCTAGGAAAACTATTCGCGGTAGCCAGGAGGCTCACAAGAACAAACATTTCAAATTTCTGTGGGTGAAAGACGGCAAAATTCTAATGAGAAAGAAAGAACGGAAACCAGTTATTGAACTGAAATCGGCTGATCAATTGAATTATTTTCTTGCTAAGGACTCACTAATTCCAAAAGATAAAGGTGATGATAAAGACAGTGGAGAATGAACAATGCTAAAACTCTCATCGTTATCAATAAAATGGTTTCTGATAAATGTAGAAGAATTTCACACTTTCATAACATGGGTGAGTCAATCTTGAAGTACTAATAGTAAATAAATAGTATAGTTGTTTTTGCAATCTGGTTTTGGAAATTATGAAACATTTTACAGTAAAGTTTATTTTTATGTTGATATTTATCTATGATGAGTAATTTTGATGAGCTATGTAATGTTCTGAGTAATGATGTGTATGCGACAGAGGAGATCGAGGATTATATAAATTATGATTTGAAATCTACATTCAGTAAAGATTCCGATAATATTTACCTAAATCTTTTCATATGAACATCCGTAGTGTCTATAAGAACTTTAATGAATTTATGGTGTGTATCAATAGTTTTAAGATATCGTTTGAAATAATGATCTTAACAGAAACTTGGTACTCTGGAGAAAAGCCAATTGATTTTTATATTGACGGCTATAATTTGTTGAATATTCCTAATAAACTGAACAAGTGTGATAGCTTAAGTGTGTATATCAGCAAAAATTATAGTTCTACTGTAGTTGATTGTGAATTGATAGACGCTAATGCTGCAAGCGTAATAGTCGAATTGGGGAAGGGATTAAGCTTACAGGTGGTTGCAATATACAGATCTCCGAATAGTAATACCGATAACTTTATCTCCAACTTGAATGATTATCTTAATTCTTTGCCAAGCAATCGAAACATTGTTTTTGTGGGTGATATAAATATCGATCTGTTGAACACTGACCGTTTTTCTTTACAATATCTGAATGTTATGAATGGGAATGGATTTAGGTCTCTGATTAATAGAGCAACTAGAATAGTTTATAATAAACAGTCTTGTATTGACCATATATTTTACAAAGACACAAACGATTCAATTTCCATATCAAAGTGGGACATCCATATCAAATTTTTATGCAAAAGAATCAGATATCTTTCTTATAAATTCTACGAAGCAAAAAAAAATCTAAACTCAAGTAATTTAAAATGGTATACTTTGCACTGGTACAGTCCATAATTCAGTATGGTATTTCAGTATGGGGGGGGGGGGCTGTTATAATTCCCACTTGAAAGAGCTTTTCATAATTCAAAAATCAATCATTAAAACAATCTTAAATAAGCCTAGACTTTTCCCAACCAACCTGACTTTTGAAGAGTTTAACGTGTTGACAGTTAGACAGTTGTATGTAATGAATGTAGTGAAGTATATATTTGAATATAAAAATAATTTCATTTGCACTAATAATACTATCAATGATCAATACAATTTAAGACCCACCTCAAATAAGTACCTAATCTATCATACTAACATTGAAAATATTAGAAGACAACTCATATATTTAAGCACTAAAATTATAAATAAAATTCCTGAACACATTATTAGCTGTGCCAAGATAACAAAAAGAGTAAAAACAGATATCAATGCTTGGATCAAAATTAACTACTTCTTCTACCTTTGAGAACTATAATAAGTTAACAGAGAACTTTTCTGATTAGTGCGCTCACTTCCCCTACTTGTGCTCTATCACATCCCTTTCCCAATCCTTTCCAAAAATTCCAAGGATCAAAAAGCCTTCCTATGACATGAGTAGCCATAGTTGGAAGAACTTTTGATCCTCTACCTCTTCACCACATAACATGTATAAATTGCCTTCCCATATTGTAATGTGTTCTCATATTTATGTTATTTATTTTATACTGTAATGTTTTTTTTATTGATGTAATTAATTTTTATATCATATTGATGTATCTTATGTGTGTGTGTGTGAGTGTGTGTGTGTGTGAATAAATAAATTGAAATTGAAATAAAACCAAAAATAGCTAACATTTCTAAGATGAATATAACAGATCATTTCGCAACTACTCTACACATGAATATCATTGGTACT
>JADWYZ010000082.1:0-12843 GCA_017141385.1 Sogatella furcifera
ATTTCCCAAAAAAATTATATATATATATTTTTTTTAATGTAAAATTTCCGTCCTATCTGGTAAAAAAAATTTTTGTAGTTACCCAAATAATTTTTTTGGGGGTAAAATAATAATAAATAATAAATTATGAAGTATACCTTAAAAAAATCATTTTATCATATCATGTATTCAACAGGTTTCTATTTTAAGGTTATTTAAATTTTTCTAACCCCCTTTGTATATAAAGAGACATGAATTTTGGGCAAGTGAGACGGGTAAGAAAATTTAACCCCGGGTCTTCATTTGTCTCTCTTTCCCCCTTGAGAAATCCTGTTTTGATAAACATTTAGTTATTTTGGCGGGAAATTTTTTAAATCCCCCTTTGTTCCAGGGAAAATAACATCACCATTTCGTTCTCTTCTTGGGGGGTGAGTATGTATATTTTGTCGAAACAAATTTTGCCTTTTTCATCAATTTTTAAATATTATTTTAAATCCATCTAAATTTTGGAAAAAATGTGAACTATTTAAAAATATTAATACTAATTAATTCCTTTTTAGGCATATATATCTGATTATTTCTAAGAATATTTACTGGGGAGGACTCAATTTTTTCCAAATGCAAAATTTTTTTTAATCTATTCGCATGTTCGTATAAATATTTTTATTTGATTTTTTTATTTTTTTTTAATTTACAAAAATCCAAAGGGCATAAACAAAACTGTTTCATTCATAAAACAAACTTCGTTAATAAAAATTTTTTTTTGGCTCCCATTAAAGGGGTTTTCAAACTATTGTGGTTTAAAACTTGCGTTAACCCAAACCCGGGTTTGCTAAATTGGTATTAATGTAAGGGGTTCCCCCCCCCCCTAAAATCCTCCCAAATTTTCTTTTCTTTCCCCGCGTTTCGGGGAAAAACCGAAAAAAAGCGAAACTGAAACCAAACCGGCGAATCCGAATTTTTTCCGTATCACTTTATTCCCCATTTCAATACGGAAT
This sequence comes from Sogatella furcifera, assembly GCA_017141385.1. Classification (NCBI taxonomy): domain Eukaryota; kingdom Metazoa; phylum Arthropoda; class Insecta; order Hemiptera; family Delphacidae; genus Sogatella; species Sogatella furcifera. The sequence goes on from JADWYZ010000082.1 coordinate 978, forward strand.
AAATTTAAAAAAAAGATTTTAAAATTTATATTATTTTTAAAGATGCAGAAAACCCCCATAATTATTCAATCCTAGTCTTATAAGTTTTGTTTCATAATACTAAAATTAATAGACAGAAATGAAATGAAAAGAATTATTACATTAATATTAAAAGATATAATTGAAATATTCATTTTAATATTATATTTTCGGTTGTCATGACAAAATTTCAAAGTGCTCTAGATTTCAAGTCAATGTTTAATATTATTATTCTCTTTCATTTTCAACTGATTTTGTGACGTGTTAAATTTTCAATATTGGATAACGTTTGAAAAAATATGAAACCTACATGGGTTCTGTATATTGTTATTTATTTATATGTTACATGTTTAATTAGGGTTATACGGCGAATTGGATCAACTAGGTCTCCTAGTAGAGTAAGCCATACTCTTAATTATTATTAAAATACTTGTTAATTGTCATTATTTATTTTTCCTATTCTAATTTTTTGAAGCTTCCCAATGGATTGCTTTCTTTTCCCTCCTATTGCTTGGTAAGATGCTTTGAAGATGTACAAGGTGAAAATTGAAGAAGAGTAATTTTAAAGTTTTATTCGTACTTATATTAAGAGTCGGTATTTTTTTAATGAAGCTCAATTGATCAAACAAATGAACAATAGATTATGAAATTAATGAATCGATAATCGATAGAACTAAGCTCATAATATTTGCTAATCAACAAAATAATATGAACCATCATACCATTACAATGTATATATAATGCAAATTATGAATATCATAATTCAAAATCACGTAAAATAAAGTAAAATCATTTGAATTTTTATAAAGTTTTTCCATTTCAAGAAAACGGATAATTTTTTATTCGAAAATTGATAATTCTGGTTATTCTTAACCTCTATATATAAATGAGGTTTTAATAGTAGATCGAATTATTTCCTACAATTTGAGATCAAATTTATAATTTTTGAACCAATATCTACCGAGCTTGAGTCATTCTCCCATCTTGCCAGAGGGTCTTCTTCACTTGGACAGACTATAATAAGAGCGTGACTGTTTTTTTAGCTGAGGTCGCTCTCGACTCGAAATGCATTTCCATCACATACTTATATTTTTACTCACAAATGAATGTATCTTCGAAGTCCTTGAAGATAAAAAATTGTGGTTTGTCTTAAATCTTAGATAACAATTTCTCCTTTCATTCGACTTTAATATCTCTTCAAATATTAGTCAAATAAAAAGGAAAAAATAGTTCTTTCAAGTTGAATAATCGAATATGTTTACACTCATTTCACCTTTCGATCATTTTGTAATCAAACAAAGGAGTTGAAAAGGTCTATGAGACATCCAACCATGTAGAACGAATCATTGCCTACAATTTGAGCCCAAAAAAGCGCCTTTTTCTTGCTCCAATCTTGAATTAGAGTTTATTGGTTGCCTGACAAACTTTTTAAAAATGAATTAATTGAAATTCAGTACGGTATCTATTGAAGTTGATAGAACAATCTTAAATGCGTGATGCCATGAGAGTTATTTATAGGAGGTTCAAAAGGAAGAATTTATCTCTATTTCAATGATAATTTTTCTATTTATCACAGAGGATTCCGAAGATGTCCTCCATCATCCTGGTATGTGATGGAGAACTCAATATTACCTCGGAAATTATTTTGTTAAATTTTGACCAAATTCAACATATTATTTATGAATTTGGACCACCTTGATGAGCTGGGAAGAATGAGCTATAATTTGTTGAGAACCGTTGACTTTTGTAATACTGTAGTTAGAAGTATCCTTGGTTTGAGATCCTTGAAGGTTCCTTACAATTATTGAACATAACCAAAAATCAGATCGGTAAGTGGCTTATTCGTTGAAATTTGAGACCTTATAACCGAGTAAAATCTCAATACAAGCAATCATGTATATTATAGATTTGTTTTTGGAGATCATGTGTACTTCCTAATAATACGTTTTTTTAATACAAGATATCTTTCTACTTCTCTAGTTCAAAAACTATACAACAAAGGAACGTCTACTTGGTCTAAAATTGTAGAGGACAAAATTATCCTCAGGGGGATTTTGAATTACACAATTCAAATCAATACATCAAAAGATTTGAGCAAACAAATATCAAATTCGCGTTTTTCTTGAAAATTAACCTCTTTTTGAAAAATCGTAACTCGGTTTCTGATGAAGATAGAGATATGAACTTGATATCATACTCTTTGGAAATTCATTTACAAAAAAAAAAGATAGATTTCACTTTTTTCGTCCAACTCATCGTTTTGACGGAAATTGCAGTAGACTAGAAACGGAACAAAAATTTGGTTAGCTCATCTTGAATTACAAAAAAGCTCAACTTTTAGGTTTGGAATCACTTGGATTTGGAATCTACACATCAAGATCTATCATAATGATAATCGATCAAAAAATCAATAGTTACCCCTATTGGCACCCAGAGTATAACATGAAATTTCCCCAGATAAATGGTGCATGATATGCTATTTGCCCTGTGTTGAATAGACAACCGGCTGCCGTACTTTGTAGCTACAGCGTTATTTCATTCCAATACTGGTTTTGACTTTTGAGTGAGAACTGAGCAGACAGGCTAGGCATGAGTCACAAGTAGCGGGTAGGGAAGGGAAGGGAGAATGGTGGAGGGGCAAGGTGCCTGGCTGCGCTCCTGCCGAGCGTGCGTGTGCGGGCGCTGTATAATCATCCAATGTGTGCGTGCCGAACATAGCAGCATAAAACCGCGCTTTAAAGGTACACACACCAGTGATTATTATTGTGTTCATGAAATTAGTGTGAGCATCAAGTTTATCCATCATGAACAGCGCTACAAATTGCACTAAATTTGAAGTTTATTAAACAAACACTTCATATTAAAAAAGGTGTTTAAAATGCATATACACTTTAATTTTTTGAGATTTTCATAAACAAAGTTGTCAAATGTTTTGCTGTAGTGAAGAGAAGGCTTGCATATTTTTTTCAAATTTTCCTATTCTGTAGTTTTTGTAGGGTGTGTGTACCATTTGCCTCAAAAAAGCCACTTTTAGAGCCCTATTGTGAGCTACTGGAAGCTGATAGAAAAAAAATTTATTACATAAATTAGTTTCTAAGAACCTGTCCAATAGATTAGAGGAAGAATAAAAAATTAAAAAAATTATTTTATTTTTGAATGCACCACCTTAAAGTCAGTCATAACCAACTTCAAGAAATTAATCTCGAGTCTCAAAAGAAGATGGCTGAACAAGTTTCCAGTGATATAGGAAATCCCATGATTGCATTGCAGACGTCAAATTCTCTATCAACTATTCAGATCCCACTGCTTTGTTTCTCATCTGCAATTTACATGTTAAATCCCATGTCACTGGAAATGTGCTCCATAATATTTTTATACTAGGGTATGTTCCATCAGGATCAAGACCTTTTTAACTCGTATTAAGGTTTTAATAGTCAGACAACTATGCATAGGGATAGGCTAAAGTATCCCATTGATCCTTCCTTGTATTGATACTTATTAGGGACAAATTGGAGCTGTTAAAACTGCAAACTTTGTGAAGCAGCTTTTTTATAGTCTGTCCAAGCAAAGAGTATATTCTAGTAAGATGGGAAAATTACTCCAGATCGGTCAATATCCCTTCCCAAATTATCAATCAGGTCTCAAATTGTAGGAAACATTTCGCTCTACAGTTTGTGAGCATATTTATAATTTTTAAATCAATATTGACCGAGTTGGAGTCATTCTTCCATCTTGTCACAATGTCTTCTTTGCTTGAACGGACTTTATAGTCAGTTGACCGAGATTTTTTCGATTGCTTTTATTTGTGTCGAACTGGATAACAATTTATGGTCGATGCTGGATTCCTTAAATCACTGTGAAACGGGTGAAGAAAGGCGGAAAGCCCGATATTTGCTATGGGATCACGCTCTTAAGCGCTTGGTAATAAATATTTCACTTGAGTCTATAACTCACCGACTTTTGTTCTAAGCCATCGCTCCTGTTGAACTCAGCTTAGCTCTAGTGGTCAGTCGTTGCTGATGAACATGTGAAACTATAACTTATTTTTTCTACTAAATTCCCAATCATATTTCCTAGATATTTCATTCTACCAGGGTTCTACAAAGCCTCCGCCATTTTGTGTTGAACTAATTGCAACAAATTTGATTTCATAATTACATAATTATAATTTTTGAGGATAGAGACGATCAACAGAATGATGTTAATCAAGATATCAAGTTGAGCGAATGAAAAAAACTTTTGTTCTGAAATCTCGGAGGTTAATTTTTTATACAAAATGGTCTATTGCTCAGCACCAAATTGCAAAAACTAGAACTTATCTCTATATATAAAAGCAAAATGGCACTGATTCATTCATTCATCACCAGAACTAAAACTCCACTGAACCGAATGCTTTCAAATTTGGAAGGTATGTTCAGTTGGACGTTTAGACGCGCGCTAAGAACGTATTTTTAAAACTTTTCAAGGATACACCAAATATTTTAGTTTTTCTAGAGTTTTTCGGCGTTTTCCTAATTTATTCGAGAACCAATCGTTAGAAAATGTTGATATTTGGTGAGCATGTTTAGATAAGGTCTAGAAATGTTGTGTTAAAATATTTTCGCAATCCGTTCAAGATTACGCCAGTAATCAGGTTTTGAAAATTGTAGGTGTGTTGCGGTTGCATATCTTCCGCCTTGATACGACCAATCCTAACTGTAATTCAATGGTTCAGCGAGATTATAGATGAACTAATTGGGAAGATATTGAATCAAGTTTCAAACAATGTCCGATATACTTCCCAAGGTTACGCTCAATATTAGCGTTTTACTATTTTTCAGAATTTTTCTTTGATTTTCCGAAAGCAAATTGGCAGAAAATGTTGAAATTTGGTAAACAGGTCTAGATTAGGCCAATAAATGCTGTGTTCAATAAATTTCGAACCCCTTCTGAACGGATCTTGCAGGCGAGCGAAGCGAGCCTGTTTGTCTCAGCTGACACTGGCAGAGGTTTTGCAGGCGAGCGAAGCGAGCCTGTTTGACTCACACTGCCGACACAGGCGGGGGTCCTGGCTAGGAGGAGAAGGCGAGCGAAGCGAGCCTGCCGGCTAGTTAATCATAAAGCTAAAATTAAAAAAAAATACCAGATTCCCTGCAGCTTCGACTTAGTAATTGCCAGACGGAAGCCAAAAGCTAATTTAACATTCTGTGAATTGAGTTTAATTTTTCTTATATTATAGTAGAATCATAATAGTCATTTATTGCGACTACTCCAGCAAAAAACCTGGAACGGACAGCTTATAAGGTAAGTTATCCATAAACTGGATATGGACTGTGATAGTGATCTATCTCATTATATCTGATCAGTTCAAAATACGTTTCATTTGATAGGATTTATTGGAAATTTGGATTTACACTCAGTTTAATTCTTCGATAATGTTGTTCTGATTACATAATAATTAAGAATCATTCTGTTTGAAACAGTGTTGTAATAATTGTTGATATATCTCTCATTTTATGATCCATCTGATTACCCACGAACAAGCTTATGACCTCATGAGGCCTTCACCCTCAGAAAAACAAAACGAAATTATTTCAAATATTTTATGTAAAATATTTTCATTTATTTTTATTATTTAGATAGGCGAAGGTAGTGTTATACTGGAGCAATGAGGAAGAAAAACAAAGATAAAATTCATCTCGGTTAATATTATTAATGTTATTCTGAGAGTCCTGAGAAAGAGAATGTTCCAATTCTAATTCAGTAGGTTGGAGCATTGAAGAAATCACCAGATAACGGGTCGATTAAACAAACAGTGGTTGTAGAGGGCTCTGCTCTGACTTTGGCAGGCAAGAAGTGTGGATCTTGTGGCCACTAATTGCCCTATTTCTTAACAGAAACGTATCCTGTCGACCGGAACTGTTAATTTCATTTGTGCGCAATGCTACCGGTCGTCCGTTAATTTCATTTCGGCGAGCTGGAACTAACGTGAGTCTTGTTAATTCGATTTTCAAACGACAGAGCCATTTTATTTGGTGAACAAAAATGAAGCCAACAGAAATCGTCGGCGGATTCAGCACTCTCCTGTTGAATTTAATTACAGACACGTACAGTGAGTGTTAACTGTTAACTGCTTCTGGGCCCCGTTAATGTCGACCGTACAAAAATTTTCCAACCTGTTGGAATTTGAGGCCAAGTACTAATTAACTTGGATAAATTTAACGCACACTCACGTTGCAACGCCCCTTAACAATAGGTTAGCTCACTCTGGCGAACTGGCTGGAAAGGCCTCTTTCATCTAAAATACCTTTCAATCTACTCGTGAATTTGCCATCACTGTCAAGAGCACTCCGCGTATTACCACTATAGTTCCAATTAAAAGAAATGGAAATGTGGGAGAAATTGGATTAAGCGTGTCAAGCGCTATTTTTACTTCAATTGTCAGGGCGATAAAATGTGGGTGTTGTGTTTATTTTGTTGTGGCACGTGGATAATTTTTATTTTATTTTATTAGAACTCATAACTAATTTTGAAAATGCAAAAGTATTCATGTATTGAAGCATTGTAGGTCGAAACAAATTGACATCAGTGCTTTGTTTTTATTGTTCGGTGAAATAAATTTGGGTTTAAGTTGTAATTTAGTAATACATTTTGTAGAGGGCATACATTTCTATACCCCTTGCAAGAGAATTTTATTCGGTAATTCATCGTCAGTTGAAGTGCCTGAACAGGATAAACCGTTTATTTCTTACAAGATATAAATCTAAAAATTACATTCCATGAAATAGTGGTGTAATAATTATATTTTAATTTAATAGTATCGAGGATCGAGGTTCAATAAGATAGGTAGCAGTTTTGTCATCTTCGATCCTACTATATTATTCATGCGTATATTTATATCATTGGCTTTACTTGAATCTAGGATCAGTATGAGAAATTTGGTGAATAGACAAATTGAGCTTCCTTAAATCGCGTCATTCTAAGTCGGTTAAATTAAATCAGATCTCTTGCTATACGCCACCAATATTCCTCTTCACTTATTGGCTTTCAATAGCGAGGAGTTTTGCACGGAATGATTGTTTAGCGACGGTGACAAGGAAAATATTATTTTTCAAATCCGAGTATTGTTCTTCAATGACCTCGATTTCCAGTTTGGATTGGTACAGCTGTTGTGTCTGATCCCTTGAGAGGTGGGGGCCCAGACGCTCCTAAATCTCAAATTACTCTTCCCCCACTCAACCCTCCTATTCCGCCCTCTTCATATTCCACCTTGGGGCTTCTCCAACCCCCACCCTTTCCATCAATTCCCTCTTTTTCTTCCACCCTTATCCATTCTCGCCTTCCCATCCTCTATCATGTTTCATTCTATTATTTCTCTGTTATCCAGTTTCATTTTTTTATATTTATCTTCATGATTTTCCTTCTATATTTCATTAACCTTTTTTCTATTCCTCTCCGTTGTATTTTCCTCCTTCTTTCCTGATGTTCTTCATCATATCCTTTCCACTCCCTCTTCCAATTTCTCTTTCCTCCATTCACACCCTCCTCAACACCTCATCTCTCCTATTACCTCATACTTTCTTCCCTTGTTTCGACCTCGTATTTTTCCTTCATTTCCTCCATTCTGTATTACTCCTGTATCTTTCAATTTTACCTTCTTCCTCGTTCTCTTCTTGATTCTCAACCAGCTTCATCATTCATCCTGTCTACAAGTTGATTTCTTACTCCTCTATTGTATTCTTCTCTGTTCTTTTATTATCAATCACTACGTGCGATCACCATCTCTTCTCCCAAAATTATCTCACACATTCATTTTTTTACACTCTAATATATTTTATCCTCACAATAATTTTTTTCCTAAATTTCAATCTTCAATTTCTTTTTCCTTTCACGATTTCTTCCTTCTTTTTCCCCTTTCACACTCCTCATTTCTTGTTCCTGTATCAATCTTCTCGTTTCTTCTTTTCTCTTCCTCCACGTTTTCTTCCTATACCATTATCTTTACACTCCATATTTTCTCGTGATTCAATAATATTGTCTCTCCTCTTCTCTTTTTCACTTCCCTATCTTTCTCGCACTATCACTCCTTAGCAGACCTACCGACATTTTAACACAGAGCCAAAGCCCCTGAGAAGACGGAAACAGGAATAGAGGTGGAAGAAGGAGAATAGAGTGGAAAGAAGGAAGGTGAGAAGGGAAAGAAGAAAGAAGGAAGGTGAGAAGGGGGAGAAGAAAGAGGGAGTGAGAAACAACACCCTAAGAATTTGATCCTGGCAATTTCGTCATCCACCGCAATCTCACTGTAAACTACGCATCACGGTCACATCACGTAGCTCCGGCCTACCCAGCCCGCCAAATGGAATAGTGTGGCCTCATCCCTACAGATTCACTGCGGAACTGTTGCCCCCCTCCCTCCTACCCTGCCACTTCATGTCATACGTGAATTTCATGTTTTCATCAGTCTAGAAACTGCAACATACAAGAACTGTTCTTTCGTTATTTGTTTGCACTAGAAATAATGAGAATAATTTAGAACCATTATGTGGAACCTATCATTTGGAATGGCCATTATTTATGTAGAAAGTCGGCAACCAAGAAATGATGGTGCGAAACAATTCCAATTTGGTTCACAATAGTTCCACGTTCTCAAATGTTTAGCATATTACTTACGTAATATTGTTCTATGCCATACAAAGCTAATGAAATATAAATGGATGTGATTTTGAAATCCCATTGAATATTTCATTTGTACTGTGTATGGTATTCCAATATGGACAATTGAATAAACTAGATAATTGTTGTTTATTTTTAACTGTTGATAATGAAGATAAAGTCCCATTACTGAGGATCTTATTGGAGAAATCCATTTCATAATTTTCAAATAATAATCGTGAAACTTCAGTATTGAAAGTGTTACGAGTGAAAACTCTTTGTAACTTATTAGGCCTAGATATTCCTTGTTTTCTGCTTTTAATTAAAATTTATTTTCTTTCTTCTCCAGTTTAGTTAGTGAGCGTTCTCAGTTTACTCTATGAGTAATCTTGCTATGACTAAGGTAGTAAGGTTGTTACTGTGGAAGCGATTTTGGGCCACTTGCAAAACATTTTCAGTGAATTAATATCGAACTTCAAAAACCAACAAACAACATCGTTTGATTCCATTTATCGTGAGCTCGGTGAGCTATTGTCGGAAATTAATTGCGGATGATTTGACTGGTGCATCGACCGGCTCACTGTTCAGACTAGGCTCACGGCACGCGACGGTTTGTTGTCTAGATTGTTCGGGCTCCTGACATTTCTGAATGCGAATAGTCTCGGATATTGTAAAATAAAATATGACAATGGAGCTCTTCCAGGGAAATCAATACATCTCTTTTACAAAGTTCGAGTCATTTTATCGAGGCTGAAACTATGTGAGGACCTTCCAAAGATCAATTTTTTAATGAATACTGTTGAAGTGTTTATAATTTATTCACAAGATTGAAATACAATGTTCACACCTCCTTCAATGCTTGAGCAGTCCCACTTTATTTAGCGAACAGTTTGTTTATCATGTTGTATTGGTCGGGTGTGAATGCACCTTGATATTAAGATCATCCAAGGCATCCAAGAGTCAACTCAACGCATCAACATTATTTTGTATTTTAATATTCAAGTGAGTTTGAATTTGTGAAATAAGTATTTATTGTCTATTTGTATTGAATCATTTGGATTGTAATTGTGACAAACTGTAGCTCTCACAAACTCTCCACTAGTTTGTGTACTAGTACAGAAATAATATATTCAATCATTAATCATAACCTAATCATTAACTGCAAGGCGACCGCACATGATTTGCAATTTCGCAGTTCGTTTGTCGTAAAAATGTCGCCATTATGTGGCAGAGATATTCGCTAACTGAAACATGGAATCGCTACAGGACCAGAACGGGGAATGCCCATTAGTGGAACAACGACGCTCGATTAAGTGGATTCTTGTCGACCTGTATCATCAAACAACTGCAAGTTTAATTTTGCAAAATTCTCATTTCGGTCTCGGTGTTTCATTATTCAGTCTGTTGTCCTTACCAAACTTTGAATATTGTTTACTTTTCTCAAATATAGAATATTGTCTCTCGTTACAGTTCGCCATTTACTTGAGAGAAATCTTCATCTCAATCTACAAATCTCTCATTTTCAAATCTCCAACTCAATATTCCTATTAAGCTTCTAGTTGCTATTTAAATACTTATTGTGTCGAGGTTAAAAGTATGAAGAATATTATCATACTCGCCATTAAAAATTCTTGAGGATTATGGATTCATAAGAGACGGCAGTATACAGTATTTCAAAATGGTAGACCTGAACAGTGAACATGTGATTATTTGTTATTAAATGTTCAGCAAAGTTTGAACATTTAATTATTGACTCATTTCTGTCATGGAAAAGTCATGTAGCAAAATTGAAAAAAGAGTTTTGTAGAGGATTAAGGAGTTTCTATATGCTACGAGATTTGTATCCTACAAGTGTATTATTGAATGCTTACTATGCACTTATTAACTCACGCATGAGCTATGGTATTGTATTGTGGGGTGAGACCTATGTCACAATAGTCACACTGACTATTGTGAACACAATGTCACACTGTATTCTATAATCATTTTTCAAAAGTCATTCATTCGTATCATAGTCCAGTCAATGAGTGTTTTTTTAGAGGAAAAAAAAAACATATGAGGCTAATTTTTCCCCCATCGACTACTATCATATGGACAAGTGTTCTGCCAAAAGTCTCCACCCCTACCCCTCTTGCTTCCCCCCCAGCACCCCCTCAAAGTTTCCATTTTTAAGGATTTTTTAATTGAATTTATCTCAGCAACCATTGAAGATATAAAACCAGATTTTTTCTCATTATTCAGAGAATCAAATTCTCTTCATTTCATGTCATTACCATTCTACTCTAGCTCCTGTGGTTCAAGAGATATGCATGAAAGAATGAGAGAAACTCCTAAATTTATGCCTGAAAACTCCATTATTTTCCAAATAAAAGTTTTCAGGTTCGTTTTACTGGAAAATGTTTCATATGAAACTTGTCGAACTTTCCAAGACCTACATTTTTAATACTAGGAACATATATTTTGCACAAATGTAAGGGGGGAAAAAGTCTGTTAATATGCGATAAATACCCCCTGGCGTGTCAAATAACACGAATTGAGGAAAATTCATACGGAAATAATACATTTGGAAAAAAACATATAAAGCTGATTTCTCCCACATCGATAACTAGCATATCGGCAAGTGTTGTGCCGAAAGTCCCCACCCCTACCCCTCTTACTTCCCCCCCAGCAACCCCCCAAAGTTTCCATTTGTATGGTTTTCTTATATTGCATGTATCTCAATAACAATTGAAGGTAGGAAAACGGAATTCCTCTCATCATTTAGACAATTTAATTCTCTTGATTTCATGTGCCTACAATTTCACTCTAGCTCCTGTGGTTCAGGAGTTATACATGACAGAATGGAGGAAGCCCCCAGATTTATGCTTCAAAATTTAATTCTTTCCCTTTGAAAAAATCACAGGATTGGCCTACTGAAAACGTCTCATTAAGAGCTTGTAGAACTTTTCAAGACCTACATTTTGAGTATAAGAAACATATATTTTGTTGAAATTAAACGTGAGTAAATGCCAGTTGAAATACGATAAGCACGATCTCGGAAGCGCTCGGCGGCTGGCCAGAAATAGTCTTTCCAAGCAAAGAAGACACTCTGGTAAAATGGAAAAATGACTACAGCTCAGTCAATACTGTTCAAAAAATGATGAATTCAGTCTCGCATTGTGGACACATTTTTCTATAACATGTGAAACAAAATTCATCATTTTTCAAAAAATTTGAC
>JADWYZ010000083.1:0-12770 GCA_017141385.1 Sogatella furcifera
TCATGTTTTTTGCATACACCTTGAATAAGGCCTTACTTTGGGAGATTGGCTGGTCTTTAGTAAAGATAGTCAGTCGTTTCCCGTTTCTGGAGGAATAGTGATTGTTGCATTAGACTTAACTGATTAGGCCTAAGAATATTCAATAAGTTGCCAACGGATATTAAATGTTGTGTAAACATTGATATTTTTAGAAAAATACTATTTGAGTGGCTTGTTTTGAGACCATTCTATTGTTTGACAGAATATTTTGATATTACCTGATATTATAATATTGTAATTTGTGTCTTTCATGCCATGTAGCCTATTACACTAATGTTACTGTGAATTTGTCAATTACCCATGCTGGTCTAATAAAATAAATTTATCAACTGGATGTTATTCAGAGGTGTTCTACGGCGTCACTCAGTTACGGAAACTGGCTTATGGTTGAGAGGATCAACTTGCTAACCACACGTTACCTCTATCCTGGTTGATGATTATCCCCCTCTGCTATATAGATAGATAGATTTAATTTTTTTGCCATCGGACTGTACAGTCATCGGCAACATCAGTAAATATTATCAACACTTAATTAAAAAGAATGTTTGAAAAACTCCTCCAAAGAATAAAAAGGGTTTGCATGCAGTATATCAAATAGAGATTTGCCGAACAAAGAGTGAGGATGATTTTTAATTGACTCTGGCAACCTATTATAGATTTTAATTCCTAAGACGCGATGGGACCTTTGTATTCTTGTTAAACGTGTATGTGTATAGTGGAGTGAATATGAAACTAGCAACCAGCTGTTAGGCCTAGGCCCTTCACGGGCTGTTGTGCCATTGACACACACATAAATAATTTATAGATACTATAAATTTGTACAGTTTGTATGTAGGGTACAAAAGTTTGTTTGTTTGTTTATGATGGTGAAGCCCACATGAGCTCATAGGCTTGTGTGTTCAAAAAATGTTCATTCAAATCATGGTTTGTTTGTTTCTTCAAAGGTAATAGTGGTTTGGAATTCTCCCAGATAACCATTGGCTGAATGGCATTTCTCTCCATGAAAGTTCAAACGAATGTTATTTTGATAAAAAACTAACAATAATAGAATGAATATGTAACGGGCAACCAGCTGGTAGGCCCTTCCTGGGCTGTTGAGCCATTGACAAACAAACCTTAAAAAAGGCCATGGCCTTAAAAGTGGAAACAATGTAGAAGTAGGGAAATCGATGTTTGTATCATGTCCTGAAACATCCACCCACATACAGTGGACAGAGGATGATTCAACATGTATTTAATAGCATTTAGCATAACAGGATGCATTTAATAGCATTGAAATCATTTTTATATGCTGTCAGCTGATATCAACGTATGCATTTATTGGGTTCGTTCTCACATTTGACTTCATAAAAATCATATCTCAAGACACACTTGTCTATTTTCAATCTTTTGGGTTAATTTCTATCATAATAAGTTAAATCGATAATTGTTTTTTCATAAATGTGTTTTTAGAGTGAAAATTGTGTGAGTGAATATTATGAAACATAACCTAAATTTGGACATTCAAAACTAAAATGGAATAGAAGATGTTTTGGGCGAATGCCTGTATTTTCGTTCCTTTTATTGTATAATTGTAATCGAATAAATAAATAAATTATACTTCTAAATAAATAAATAATCTAGTAGGCCTAGGGAGAACACACGAGAAATCCTATAAGAAAAGTTTGATGATCATATTTCATGAAAATTATGCTTGAAGAAAGAAAAACCAAGTCAAAAATAAATAAATGATACTAAATGGGGCTCTAAATACCTCGCTAGACAAGAAACAAAATGAAACTTACCTGCTGGACAGACAGCTTCACACGGTCGAGTTCGTTCTGCTGATGAAGAAGTTCCATATTAAGCTGGTCTATTTTCTGAGTGAATGAGGCCACCGCAGTTTGTAACCTCTGACGCTTACTTTCCAAATCCCTCAGTTCGCTACTCACCGATCCTACAGAAAAAAGATACACAAATTAGTAATTTATCGAGAAATGGTGACGATCAAGAGTTATTATAGTCTGTCCAAGCAAAGAAGAGCCTCTGGTAAGATGAGAAAATGACTCCTGCTCGGTCATTATTGGTTCAAAAATCATCGATTTAGTCTCAATTGTAGGAAACATTCTGATCTACAAATTGTGACCAAATCAATAATTTTTGAACCAATATCGACCGAGCTGGAGTCATTTTCTCATCTTGCCAAAGGCTCTTCTTTGCTTGGACAGACTATATCTTATGTTTCAATAAATTTATTTAACAAGAAGTTTCAGTCCCAAAAAATCAATATAAAGCAAAGTTGAAAATTGAATCAATATCCTACAACAGAAATCATACAAAATTAATAATTAATCGAGAAAAAGCTCAAGAGCTATGTTATGTTAATGAAGGGACGGATTGAAAGATCCTAACACGCCAACCGAAGCTTATTGTGTGTCCAAAGTATGCTAGTTGGGAAAACCAATATACCTGTGTACTTAACAATATCCATGAGTTTCTATACTATAGTCTGTCCAAGCAAAGAAGACCCTCTGGCAAGATGGGTAAATGACTCCAGCTTAATAAATATTATTTGTTCAAAAATTATCAATTTGATTTACTATTAAGACCACATTGATAATTGTTGAACAAATAATGACCAAGCTGGAGTTATTTTCCCATCTTGCCAGAGGGTCTTCTTTGCTTGAACAGACTATAGCGTCCCATTCATCACCTGGTTGCTTTCAGCCAAACAGATCCCCTCTTCTTGCCCCTAGTCTCTCACAATCCAGTATAACATGCTTGACAGTCTCTGCAGACTAATTGCAAAGCCTACATTTGACTTACATTTCTAAGTGCAATTATGTGGAGATGTTTCCTTCTTCAATGTTGATAGCCTCTACATGAGTGAGAATACAACAACCTCCCGTGTTCCTGAAGCACCCATTTCAGATTGAGGAACCTGCCCTGATGGGTTTGAGGGCAAGAAAGCTTTTGGAGTTGCCTTGAGGTTTGGTTTTGGTTGGTTCGAACTGTGGTAACTCATATGGTTCCCAAGATACCTTTTAGTAGCCTCTTACGACCACGCACAGGATAGCCTACTGTGGGCGTATTCTCATACAGGATAACCTACACCTCCCAAACCACAGGAGGAATCAAGAGGTAAAAGTTATAAACTATTAATAATTATTTATGTAACTAGGGCGTAAAATGGTTGATTGCTGCATCAAGGGAACCAGTTTTTTTCACTAGCCGGAGGCGAGTGAAATAAGTTTCATTGATTATAGCAAGTACACTTTATGCTCGAATCACACATATTTTTCCTATAGTTTCCACTGAATGTAAAAAAAATCTAGAAGGGTGTTTATTTGGAGACCTATAACATGTAAAAAGGCGGAGAGGTCAATGTGAATGAGTGTTTGATTCAAGTTCTCCCTGTTAACCCATAATCAGCTTTCAAAAAGTTGGCAAAAATATGGCGTTTGGTGCGAAAAATTTGATTTCAGCTAGCTGTTATGTAACGCGTTACACCACTAGCCAAACTATGATTATACAGTCTCTATAATGTATCCAATATTTTTGTTGAAAATAAATTATTTCATAATTTACCTTTTATCCTAAGCATTTCTTCAATTCTCAAACGCAAATCGGACGCTTTCATAGCGCTAAAATCTTCATAAGTTTCCAATTTTGAACGCGTCCTATGAATGTCTCCCAAAGGGGCATCTCTCTCTACCTGTAAAACAATAAAAAACTATTTGATTGAGAACTTTTCCAAAATTTGAAATACAAATGGAATATAAGATAAAAAAGCTTTTACTTCTCATTACCCAAGCACAAGCCCAAGAGCTCATGTGGGCATCATCCTCAGAAAACACAATACTTGAAGTAGTTTCGAGTATAAAGAATTGGACTAAAGAAGCAAACTGAAGCATTGATAACACAACATATTATTTGAGATTGGATAGCTTTTACCACAGTTCTAACGCTGAAATAATCATATAAACTCATTAAAAATGATTAAGTTAATAAAGCAGTTAAATTGAAGGTTATGAGGTATGAATCAACTTTTATACTGCATTATATTTTATAGTTTCAGTGGTTGCACATTTTAAATAAAATTATGAGATACTTCATAGTTGGTAGGCTACTGAATAAAATTCAATGCATGAGAAAATGAACGAATGAATACAATAAATATTATTCACTAAAAATACCAGTGATACAGTATATAATCAATAATTATCTATCAATTCATACATTTGTTATACTGTACAAAATAATTTATGGTTCAATAATAGTTTGCTAGCATCAAAGTCGTTTCATTTTTCATTCAATATCCAAACATTTCAAAATCGATTAGGTATATGAAATATCATGTCATTCAGAAATGAAGAATATCAATCGATAATATATGTAGAGATAGTATATTATACAATACAATGTCACTGAGAATAATGTTAAAAAAAAATTATTGAGATAAATTTTAAAATATGAGGCTTGATACAATACATCAATGTGTAAGCAGTTTAATAGTGACATCAATATGGAATCATTTCATAGAATAATTATATCATGCTGGAAAAAAGGCTAACATCCAAGAGACATGAGAACACAACATTTTATTATATTTTATATAGCCTATGTACTAGGAATAATAATAATCAAAACACTTGGTAAACAATGGCAAAACAATAATACTTAAAATTTGCTGAAATTCAAAATCAACAATTCATTCACTAGTCAGTAACTATACCACTATGCATGCCAATAAAAATATTATTCACAAAGTAATTTGATTCAAACAATTGATAAAAATATGAATAAGTCATGAAAATTATTCACAAGAAATCAATCATCACAGATACATGGTGAAATCTCTTACAATTGATAGGTCGAAAATAGAAAAACATAACAAATCTTAATAGAGATTTGGAAATAAATATTAAATGATATTCCATCAAATTTTTCAACTACAGTGAAATAACAATGAATTAACAATAAACTTGTAACGTAGAATTGATTCTATTAATTGTTAATTCCATCATAAATACAAGATTCATATTATGAAATTTATTAAAACGAGATTAAATAAATACAAGATTCATATTATGATCAGTTACATTGAGTAGAGAGCTATTGCTCGCTCGTGGAGAGAAAGTTTTTGGTTGCATAGAACTCAATTTTATCAAGTTATAGAAGACAAGCAAAGAAGACATTCTGATTAGTTGAGGTTCAAGAATTATAAATTTGGTCTCAAATTGTAGATCAGAATGTTTCCTACAATTTGTAATCAAATTTATAATTTTTGAACCTATACTGACCGAGCAGGAGTCATTTTGCCATCTTGCCAGAATGTCTTCTTTACTTCGATCCAATGCTATAGGCCTACCTAATCTGGTAAATAGAAGAAAATTGGTCAATTGATTCTCTCCTATTTGGTTAGTCTATTTTAGTGCTAGTGCCAAAAATTAAGGCGATATTGTCTGTTCCTTATACGTTCCAACAGCTGATGTTGCCTCCAAAGAGTTTGAGTAACATTATCGGATCAGCTAGAGATTAGTTAGAAATATACTCCAGTCAGCTGGTCCGGTACTGTTTCCAGACTATTTGCAGGTAGTATCAGCTGTTGGAGCGTAGAAGGGAAAGAATAAACCGCCTTAATTTTTTTGCATCAGATGTAGCCTACGACTTCTATAAATGGTCTTTCTCTTTGCTTGCGAGACTTAATACCTACACATCTACAGCATGGTTATCGTTTCACCTTCCACTCAAGTAAAAAATGCTGAGAATTAATAAAATTCAATTCTTTCTTTACAATTGCGACTTGGTTTCCAAGTATTTTAAGCAAAGGATGAATGAGTGATGATGAAGGTTCAAGATGTAGGTTATATGTCTATCCACAATGTCCACTCCTACTTAATATTATAATTTTTCACTTCCAAAAATATTTTATCACAAACAATTTTGAATTTCGATAAATTGAACCAATCATGCATAGTTAAATAAAAAAAAAACAACAAATAAAACAAAATATACTTACATTTGATAGGTAATAATGCGTAAATAATGGCACAAGAACCAGTGCCAAAGTTACCAGAACTATAATACGAGATAACTTGATGCTGGCTAGCCATAGACAGACTAGCTCCTTAGTAAAACTCATGGCAGCAAGTTGAGTATCTATCTGCGACTAATGTAATAAAAATTCATGTTACAATTGCATGGCCAGCACGATTTTACGTCCAAGAAATACATTTTTCTTTTGTCGTGATGTAAAAAACTGTCGGCTTCATGATTTTCAATCATGCTTGTCAATCTGCAACAAAAATTGAAACTTAATTGTGAAATTGAAAAAAAAACAATAAACAAATACTCACGGTGAAAATTTTAAAGACTGTAAAACTATATTAGCCGCTTATTTCAGATAAATTTGAACGAATATCAGCTGAAACGATTGTCGAAAAGCCATAATCTTGGAAGATTGGAATGGTATTGCCAAGTAGCCTACACAAACAAGTAGGGTAAGGCTTAAATAAGAAAGGCCTGAATAAAATATAAAAAACATGATTTCTCTCACTGAATTAATACTTTGTGAAAACTGAAAAATAATAAACCATTACACGATTCGAGAAATTTAAAACAAGTAACCTAAAAGCTCCCGCAGTGCGAGGACCGAATGACCAATGTAAATAGAAATTAAACAATTTGCCAAAGCTCTCAAGTAGAATGAACTTGATAGTTGATCAATACATGTATTGAATTATGTGGAAATTGGATAGAATTGACACAACTTACCACTTGAACAGTCACATTTCAATAAAATTGTCTTGACAAAAATCCCTGCCAGTTCACAATAATAACATAACCTAAAAATTGAACAAAGCTTTAATGCCAATTGCCAACTGAAAAAAAAACTCTATCAAATACGAATGAGTTAAATTGATCATTCATTGTGTCAAACTAACAAATTTAGAAGTAAAGAACAAGCAAGGATAATCAAATAATTGATTCAAACCGTGCAGAATTCTACCAAACTTTTAGATTGAAGATCCAGTAGCAAATTTTTCTGTTGGTATCAGTTTGGTCGGATTTCATACCCGCTACGATTCAAAGCTATTGTAAGGCATAAATTCTAATAGTTTGAACTTTGAAAAAGTTGTAAAACGTATGAAAAAATATTCTACTTGAAATAAAACACGAATAAAAATGTTATTTTATTGTGGAAAAAAACTGAAAAATGAGAAGTCATCTAGTTTAAAACCTGGCGTTGACACTGTTGACAGTAAAAAAACTATGTTTTGAATTTTCACTCCATATTTGCACTATGTAACTTCGGCATTGGACCTTTTTTCAATTGATATGATTACATCATTATAAAATACATATTATTATCTTCACTAGCGGATAAAATTTCATTATCTAGAGAATTATTTCATAATTATAGGAGAATACCGTATTATCCATCACTTATTCCAGATAGGGTAAACGTACCCAAGCAAGGTTATTAAAAAATGTCTAAAAGGTTATTAATAATGTCTCTAATAACCTTGAAACGTACCGGTATGTTCTCATAGCCAACTACAAATATGTGGGCTATGGTATTATCCATACTATAAGTATACTGTACTGTAAAGAATAAAAACAATTTTTCTAACATTTTCTTTATCAATTTATGCCTACTCCATTATTCCATTAATGCATAATTTTTCACTATAGACATCATTAAAGATTTGGGAATAATATTCATAGATAACTCTCATAAGATTATTTAGATTGATAGCGCATCTATTATGCTATCAATTTATTGAGATCTATCATTTTAATAATTTATGGTTAACTCGAATGATTAATTGGTTAATTTCAATAGAAGAAAATTGACTATTAGAAAGTATATAATACTCGTATATTGCTTGAATCATATAATATATTGCTTCAAATTATGCAAACACTTGACTACCTAATCAATCTCTTTCCAATGTAGCCTCATGCATCTTAAATTTGTCAGAAATTACGGTAAGTTAATTATTTTTCTCTCAAGATTGACAATTTACCACATTTTTAGATCCGATAAATTCTACTTGCATGGCGTTATAGTACAATTATTCCATTTTTCAAGAGACCACTTCAACGAATTGGTTCAAATATGAAGGCTGACTTTTGGAATTATATAGAAAAATAGACAACACTCCTCAATCCCAACATCTAGTTTCTATATTAATTTGATCCATTAATAAGTTTTAGTAAAGAGCAAACATTGTAAGCTATCTATTAGCATAGTTTCAGCATAGAGAAGGCTATTATTTATTTATTCTGGGTAACTTATTAGACATAAAAGTATTTTGATCCTTACTTGAGCTAGATGATAAAAATGATGATTCAACATAGAGAAAGCTATTCTTCTAATTATTTATTCCGTAAAACTTATTTGACATGATGAGAGTATTTTAAGCTAATAATAAAGATGATGCTAGAGATGAATCGCGGGTTTCATATAATACAATGCTTGAAAATTAAACTTTAAACTTAGGGCTAGGTATTTAATCTTATCTTGTTTCAATATTATTTTATTCACATTGATAATGGGCTGAGTCCTGAAACATGTCTGTAAAATAATACTTCTTTTTTTGAAAAGGGTATTTGATTGTTCATTTTATTTATCAATACAATGCATATATAGTTGAAGAAATAGTATATATAGTAGAATATAGTAGAGATAATAGTGAGAACAATATACTGTGTCATGGAGAATCCTATTATATTAAGCGAGTAATTTCTGTATGTATGTATGTATGTTTGTATGTGGAACCACGGATCTAGAAAACGGCTCTAACGATTTTCTTGAAATTTAAAATGTAATATAACCGTGATGGAAAAATAAGATTGCACCAGGCCTCATGTCTGGGAAAACTCTCTGGCAGGATTAATAAAAGAATAAAATATTCCTTATTCAGGCATAATCCCAAGTACTGCGTATAATGGCTGTTATCGTTAGCTGACCAACGCTATCCAGCTGGAGTGAATGGAGTTACATTGAAGTCTATAACACATGTTCATGACTGTCAAAAAATTGTGAGAGGTGATCATATCAATTTTGAATTTATTTTTTACAAGGAGGTTCCTTGATTTTTTACAATAACATATTTATGTACCGGTAATTCAACAGTTCGGCCGCAGCTTCAGAGCGAAGCTCGGTACCAGATATTAACACTAATAAAAGAATTAAACTATAATGAGATCTGTGTTAATCACACTGCAAGTCAACCTTTCTGCGTTCTTTGAATCCATTCATTTAATTTATTCATTGAGTAGGCTTAGCCTACCTACAAATGCTCACTGACAAAGTCCATCAAAAGCCTTATTGACATCTAATTATAATATTCTCTTATAATTGAAATATTCTAACATTATTATTAAAAAAGAAGAATAACAGATTAATAAGTAAGTTACTGTGAAAAGGCTTTGTACATTACAGATATAGTAAGTTATGTCAACGCAATGATGACATTCTGGAAAGATGGAAAAATAACTCCATCTTGGTAAAAAATTATCAATTTGATCTCAAATTGTAGAGCAGTCTGTTTTACTAGGCCTACAACTGAGACCAAATTTGTAATTTTTGAAAAAATATTGGTCGAGCTGGAGTCGTCATTTTCGCATCATTTTGCCAGAATGTCTTCTTTGCTTGGACCGACTATAATAAGTTGTGAATCAAGCAGATGAAGAAGACTTTGCTTAGGCTATAAGTTATCTACAATAACCTACCAACTATCAAAAAATTCCATCTTCTGGACCAATTTTCATTTTTCTTCCCAATCGAATAATAATATTTTTCCACTCCACTAATAATATAGAATCTGTTCTGTATAATCGCAATGTCTAGAAAAGTCGGGGAATGAATCATGAGTAATCCACCAACATAGCAACATAAGCATGAGAGTTTCCAAAAAACATAAGCCCACCTACCTTATCATCAAGGGCAAATGTGTGATTATTTGTCGGGGAGCAAAATAATTGACTTCTGAACGGTTCATCAAAGTTCTGGCATGGTTCAATTGTCAGCGACAGTTCAGATTGATTGCCATCTTCTTCTGTTACTAAAACATTCGCAACTGTTTTAAAATCTTTCATAAGTTTGCCTTCCAAAATATGTATTCCCAGACATGCAAACCCCACTGTATCGCTGAATTCTATGTCTTGTGAAACCGCTACTATATATGCCATGGGAATTCCAAATATACTGGGAATGCGCATCACATCATACAAATGATCTTCATCATAATTCTTGAAATATTCTCCCACAGCCACTCTAATTCCTCTCTTCAGTATTATCTGTTTCTCTTCATCACTTTTATAAAAATAGTCACTAGATGTTAGTATTATACGATCCGTAATTATGGTTCCAAAACATACCCGACTCCATCCATCACCGTTACGGCGATAGATGACAGCATTCCAGGGATACTTCTTGGCTAATTCCAGACTGGAGCTACTGTTTGCCTCGAGTGAAGAATTGTCGTTGCTGGTTTCAGGTCTTTTTGTTGAGCAGGATTTCGGTGTACACTTCTCCAACGTTTGCCACTGTCCACTTTTCTGGCAAAATCTTTCAATTACTGTGCTATTCTCGAAATTCTCAAAGCCATACCTCCAATGCGCACATCGAATGGTAATTTTCGTACCGGGCACAGCTGGTAGTCTGCAGCTCACTTCATCACCTTTTGATGTTTTTGCTGTGGATGATGCCCATATAAGTATTCAAATTCACTTGTGCATGGGTAATGGAGTGTGCGAGGGTGATTTATGAGGTGCATAAACGACCATGCCTCTGGTGGGATTCGAACCCACAACCGGGTAGCGCTAGCGGACTGAAGGTTGTAACGCCCCAGACCACTCGGCCAACCCGCCCGGCTGTTGTGCATGTATGACGTGTGGAAACTGTATCATTCACTGGTTCACATGTTCTCTGTACACAAGTGTGAACACTTGGATACCATTTACCATCGAAACACACGGCAAAACTATCAGGCTCGATTGTTTTTGTGTCATCAAAGCAATTCACTCTAACCACAAACTTCCCACTACCGTCGTAGCATTTTTCTTGATCCAATTTGTTTCCTTCAAGAGACAAGTGGATATAATCGTTTTTACGAAAATCTGGGATGCTGCATGCCTTTGTGGGGGTTGACGTCAGAGTTTTGGATGGACTATTCGATATAATAGCAACTTCTGAGTGTGCAGCACCTGTCACCTGTCAAATGAACACTTTTTGATTATTGATGAAAGCTACCGATCCTTACAATACCAGAGACAGTAAAAAGAATATGAATAAACTACAAGATGCATAAAAAAGTAGAATAGAATATTTTTCTATCTCTTGCTCAAATCACAATTTAAAAAATCTACAGAAAACAGTAATAATTTATTTAATTTTTTATTAATTTATTTAATTAATAAACGGCTTACTAGGCCTGCCAAGAGGCCTACATTGTGAAATACGGTAGGTAGTTATTGAAATGGAATATAATACGCGTAACTTTTGTGAATAACGTATTATTATATAGATTATCTATATCTATAAAAGCGAAATGGCACTGACTGATTCATTCATTCATCACCAGAACTAAAAATCCACTGAAACCGAATGCATCAAATTTGGCAGGCATGTTCAGTTGGACGTTTAGACGCGCCCTAAGAACGGATTATTGAAACTTTTCAAGGATACGCCCAATATTTGCATTTTTCTATTGTTTTTCTGTGTTTTCTCAGATTTGTCAAGAACCAATCGGCAGAAAATGTTGATATTTGGTGGAGAGGTTCATATAATGTCTAGAAGTTTTGTGTTGAAATATTTCTTAAATCCGTTCAAGATTGAATTATACAATTCATTTTACAGTTCATTATTGAATAATATTATACATTAGCTTATTATATTAAAGTTATTAACAAAAATGTATTAACATTCCGGTGTAAACGTGGCTTTAGATTGTGTTAACTCATTCAACTGTTATTGTAATTGAACAATTGAACTGTAACTCAATGTATCAATCAGGATTTCATTTCTCATTCTTGATCACTATCAATAATCTACTATTTAAGCATCAGCTGTTTATTGAAAGAAAAAAATCATTCACCAAGCGCCAATTTTATTGTAACAAACTTTATAAGTAGAACATTTCATACTCACCCAAAAAATATTTTGATATTAACACTATGAAATAAAATGTACTAAAACCATTTTAATTGATTATCAGTAGCCTTTTCTATTTGAATATTTCTGCTGACTAACTACAATAATAACGTTGTTTTTCTCATGTGATATTCCAGATCTATTACTTATCCTGCCCTGAATCACATTTTCCTTTTGATAACAGAGTTTTTCTTCTGAATACAGATTTTCCTCAATCTTGAAGGAGATTATTGTGTCATATGTTTGGTATCAAAATTGTGGATGTGGTTTCATTTTTTCAATCAATCGTTCTTCTTCCTGGAAGTAGGCTAGGCCTATATGTTTACATCCTACAAGAATAACAATCTGTTTTCTCTAATCTAGATCTCTCCTTGAACATCCAAGGATGCACTTCAATATCCAAAGTAGTTTTTCTGCATAAGTTACTCACACTCATTAGAAATATCATCAATAGGAGAGAAGGAGCAGCCCATGAATTTTTGTTGGCTCTTCTATTATGTGTAGGTACAAAAAATGGATATATTGCTTAAACTTTTATTCATATTCAACACTTTTTCAAAATCATTTCAAACTTTAAGCTCATTAT
>JADWYZ010000084.1:0-12769 GCA_017141385.1 Sogatella furcifera
TTCCCCTTAATTCTTCATGTCCCCAATTTTAAAAAAATTTTTAAAAAAATTTTTTTTCCCCCTTGGAAAAAATTTAAATTTTTTTGTTCAATTTTTTTTTATGTATTCCGTTTCCGGGGGAAAAACCCCCAAATGGTTTCGGGCCCTTTTTTTATTTTTAAAAAAAATTTTTATTTATCAAAAAAATCCCCAAAAAAATTTCTTATTTTAAAAAAAAGTTTTTTAAAAATAAAATTTTTTAATTTTAAAAAAATTTTTAAAAAACCCTTTTCTAATTTTCAAACAAATTTAAAAATTATTTTTAAATTGAAAATTTTAAAAAATTTTTTTAAAAAATTTTTTAAAACCCGGAAGAAAAAATTAAACCAAAAAAAAAAAAGGTTGGGGGAAATTTAAAAATTTAAAAATTTTGGGTTTTTGGGAAAAATAATTTTAAAAATTTTTTAAAAAAAGCGAAATTTTTTAAGGAAAAAGTTTTTAAGGGGGGGAAAAAAAAAAAAAAAATTTTAAAAAAAAAAGAAAATTTTGGGGAAAAAAAAAAAAAAAAAGAAAAAAAAAAAAAAAAAATTTAAAATGGGAAAATTTTATTTGGCCCCCGGGGACCCAAATTTTTCCCCTTTTTTCCTTTTTAAAAAGGGTTTTCCCCTTTTCGAATTTTCCCTTAAAATTTTACCCCCCTTCAAAACCTTTAAAAAAATTTTTTTTAAAAATATTTTAAAATTTTAAATTTTTAATTAAAAAAATAAAATTTTAAAAAAAAAAGAATTTAAAAATTTTAAAATTTTTTTAAAAACATTAAAATTTTTACCAATTTTTCTTCAAATTTAAATTTTATTAACCCTTTTAAATTTAAAAAAATAAGGGGAAAACATTTTTTCCCCAAAATTTTTCCAAAAAAATTTTTTTTTAAGGGGCCAAGAAAAAAAAATAAAATCCGAAATTGTTGGGTTTAAAAAAAATTTTTTTAAATTTTTTTTAAAAATTTAAAATTTTTTAAAAAAAAATTAAATTTTAAAAAAAATTTTTTCATTAAAAATTTTTTTAAAGAAAATTAAAAAAAGCCCCCTTTTTGGGCCCCAAAAAGGGAAAGGCCTTTTTTCTAAATTGGGTTTTTAAATTTTTTGGGCCAAAAGGGAAAGGGGGGAAATTTTAAAAAAATTTTTTTTTAAAAAGGGGAAAATTTTTTTAAAAAAATTTTTCGTTTAAAAAATTTTTTGTAAAAAATTTAAAAAAAATATTTAAAAAAATTTTTAAAAATTAAAAAGGAAAAATTTTTTACAAAAAAACCCAATTTTGGGATTTCCGAATTAAAAAAAGCCAATTTTTTAAAAATTTTTTTTAAAAAAATTTTTTAATTTGGGAAAAAGGGGAAAAGGGTTTTTTTTTGGGGAAAATTTTTTTCAAAATTTTTTTAAAAAGGGGGAAAAAAGGTTTTACCCCTTTGGTTTTGTTTAAAAATTTAAAAATTTCCCAAATAACTTTTTTAAAAAAAAAAAATTTTAATTTATTAAATTTTGAAAGGAAAAATTTTTTCCCCGATTTTTAAAAAAAAAATAATTTAAAAATTTTTTTTTTTAAAAATTTTTTCAAAGTTTAATTAAAATTTTTTTTTTTAAAAAATTTAATTGGATAAATTAAAATTGGTATATTTTTTTGTTTAATTTTATAATTTGAAATTAAAGTTATGAAAGATAAATAATTAACCCAAATTAACAAATTCTATTTCCAAAAAAATTGTATAAAAATTTTTTTCTATTGAATTTTAAAATAAAATTCGAAATTATTAGGAAATTTATTTATTTCCAAAATTAAAAACAAATTTAAGGTATAACTGGTTATTAAATTTTCGTTTAATTTCTGAAATTTATTTTAAAAAGTTTAAATGTAATTGTTAAAATTTTAGAAATTTTTATTAATAGAAAATCTCAAATTATTTTATTTTTTTTCCAAAATAAATGGGCCCCCAAAGAAAATTTAGGTTTTCAAACGCATTTGGTTTAAAAAAATCGTTGAAAAAAAGTTTTCGTTTATTTTTAAATAAAAGAAAATTGTAAATTAATTTACTCCTTTTAAATTATTTAAAAAATTATCTTTCTTCTATGTAGACGTCATTCTCTTGTATTTTATATAAATAAACAATTCGAATTTGATAACCACCGAAGAAAGATGGTGAGAGTGACTTTATTATGCAATTTCGAGCCTACTTAAATTATTAAGTGAGGTAAGTTACTTTATCAATTGGAGCATCAAATTACCAAATCAAAGCTATAATTTATAACTATTTCATAATAAGTGACACTGTGGTTTATCAAATAATATTTCCATTGTATCTTATATCGAATTTCTGAAATCATAATATCACAGTACCTACTTCTATTAACGTACAAATTAATATGTCATACCGCCTATATATTCAACAATAAACAGCAGTGCAATTTCATCATGATTGATCGACATCAATTTCATTAGTTTATCTGGTTACCAGACAATCAGTGCTATATTTAGTCTTGATTAATAAAGAGGTGTCATTGATGAATTGTGTCTCCATGCAATATATTTTCGATGTAAATGATGATTGTCATTGATAATGCTTTGCCTCCAACACTCGATATCAATGATAATTTTCATTGATAATCGTCCACCTCCGATACCTTGTCAATATCAGTAACGAGGTGTTGCATCCAATCACTCCCATCCTATAGTCTGTCCAAACAAAGAAGATGCAAGATGGAAAAAATGACTTCTGTTCGGTCAATATAAATTCAAAAATAATGAATTTTGTCTCAAAACCTAGAAAACATTGTGATCTACAATTTGAGACCAAATTTATTATTTTTGAGCCAATATTGACGGCGCTGGAGGCATTCTTCCATCTTGCCAGAGTGTCTTCTTCGCTTGGTCAGATTATACCAGGAAGAGAGCGCGCGCATTACAAATAGCCTCTCGTTAGTATTTCATTCATAAACCGTCAGACGAAATTATTTTGGTGGGCCTAGACTGTAGCAATGTGGGACATTGTTCCTTCTGTTAATTTTCTTTTCAAATGTCGAACATCAATCAGGTCTGAACGCGCTTGGGATGGTTTACTTGTGACCTCCAAATATTTATTGAAAGGTGTGGACACTCTGACGTATTCAGCGTTGCTGATCCGCTTTGGAAGATGTTAATGCCGTATTTTGAGCGAGATGTTTCTATTGAATAGGATATTGTCTGTGAATTTGGGGCGTGATCAGTTTTTTAGACATTTTTTAGCCTACATGATTGATTTGATATATACGGTGTGTAGTAAACACCTTATTAATGAATGAATAAATTCTAATAATATTATATTGATTGATGGATCTAGTAGAAGTTATTGAAAACCCAAAGGTAGAATTATAATAATGGTAGAATTCGAATTTACTTGGGAAATTTATTTAGACTTCTCATAATACAGTAGCAAACAAGTGTATAATTTTTCTCAATGTAGGTATTACACACACATTCATAGCCATATCATCATAATTATTTATATCAAAGTTATACAACTCCTTCCTTGCTTCAAACTCATCTGATATATTGATTTCAAACTCATCCAATAGGCCTATCAAAGTTATACAATCTCCCTTATTCTTCACACTCATCTCAAATATTCTCATAACACTTTTCCTCAATTATTTTGTGTAATCATCTCTAAATAAACGCTTATTCCATCGGAATTTTTACCCCTGAACAAACGGCATTCTATAAAACTACTTCAACTCCGCAATCAATTTATTACATTCACTGTTCTAGGCCTACATTGAATACAAATGAAGCTCACTCAATCTGAACTATTTTTACGACTGAGTTGAACAAGACGAATTGCTAAGGCGATTATATTTATGTTTATCACTGTTTATTTTCAACGAACCATTCTTCCATTATTTCGTATGTATCACGCTGACTCAATTATTATATAAAGTTGGTAGCCTACAAAGAATAAGGTATAAAGTCTTTACATTTTTATGAGCGGCATGCTTCATTCAGAAACCAGTTCAAGTTTAGGAGATGCCAAGAAGATTGGCGATTGACAAATGCCAATGATTAATGCTCAGCTCTGTCAGGATAGTCAGCAGGCTGTCTGCAAGATCATACCGAGTCGAGATCGACCTCAACCAGCTTGTTTTTTGTTGTAGATCACTTTCAGGCTGTTCTGAAAGAGCTGAACTTCAATAACAGACTTTTACCTACCGCCAATATTGTTGGCATCTGCTATAAATTCTATATTTAATTTTAGTTCAGTGGTGCGTACGGAATTCGCTGTTCATGGAATAAATTAATCCATGCGGTTAAACGTTGAAAAATGTTGACTATTGAATAATTCTGTTCACATTGAACTTTACTCCTTGTGAAGGCTCACATCATGTAAGTTAAACCTTTCGCAAGCAAGTTAAACTTTAAAATTTAAGAGTACTAGGAACTGTACTAGTTTTTTGTGTTATTGCGGTCGGTAACTGTGACAAATTCAACTGGTGAAGTTCATGGTGAAGTTGTCTACTAGGCTACATTTAATTTGAGATACAGCGGTAAAATACGTAATAATTATAATATAAGCCTCTTTTTTGATACCGTATTTATTTCGCATCATTATTCGGGAAAAATATTATTTTCGTTCGTATCATTTTTGTATACTTACAAATAATATCATTCCATTACTTTTATCTCTCGATGCATGGCGGATAAAATAGAATGGAGATTGCTAGAGAATGAATTATCCCGACTTCCACTAGACAAGCAGGCCTAATTTT
This sequence comes from Sogatella furcifera, assembly GCA_017141385.1. Classification (NCBI taxonomy): domain Eukaryota; kingdom Metazoa; phylum Arthropoda; class Insecta; order Hemiptera; family Delphacidae; genus Sogatella; species Sogatella furcifera. Next base: position 4,770 of record JADWYZ010000084.1, read on the forward strand.
CGCAGATTGTAATTTCTTGTCAATATACCTAGTCTTATGTATTGTCTTAGTCTTAGACAGTACCGGTAATACTGGCGGAGAAGGCGAGCGAAGCGAGCCTGCCGGCTAGTAATCTATAGAAGCGAAATGGCACTGACTGACTGACTGATTCATTCATCACCAGAACTAAAAATCCACTGAACAGAATGCGTTCATATTTGGCAGGCATGTTTAGTTGGACGTTTAGACGCGCGCTAAGAAAGGATTTTAGGAACTTTTCAAGGATACGCCAAATATTTAAGTTTTCCTATAGTTTTTCGCCTTTTTCTCAATTTTTTCGAGAACCAATCAGTAGAAAATGCTGATAATTGGTAGACAGGTTCAGATAAGGTCTAGAAATGTTGTGTTGAAATATTTTTGGATTCCGTTCAAGATTACGCCAGTTACCATTTTTTTAAATTGTAGATGCATTGCGGGTTGCATATCTTACGCCTTGATACGACCAATCCTTACTGTAAATTTAATGGTTCAGCGAGATTATAGATGAACTAATTTGGAAGATATTGAATCAAGTTTCAAACCGATATGTCCGATATACTCCCTAAGGTTAAGCTCGATATCAGCGTTTTACTATTTTTCGGAATTTTCAGAGTTTTTCGAGAATAAATTGGTAAAAAATGTTAAAATTTGGTAAACAAGTCCAGATTAGGTCTAGAACAGCTGTGTTCGATGAATTTTGAATCCCTCCTGAAAGGAATTTGCAGGAAAGCGAAGCGAGCCTGTTTGTTTCAGCTTACACTGACAGAGGTTATGCAGGCGTGCGAAGCGAGCCTGTTTGACCTACTGACACTGCTGATACTGTCGAGGGTCTAGGGGGCGGAGCCTGCGGTTTCGCGATGGCTGATGCAAAACGGGAATTGAAAAAAATCCAATTGGGCTATTAGAATAATTTCTTCAATATTTGATGAAAAACGTTTTCCAACAACAACTTTAATCCACAAGAAATTATTTCCTTTTTGCATAAACTCATTCATAATAATGAATATTGATCAATTGAAAAACCACGATCAATGTATGAAGCAAGCCAAGAAATGCCCCTCTTAAATTTAATCCTATTGTTGGCTGACAACCACCTTACACTCTGTCAATCAATCACAAGCCAGTCTCCGATAAAAACTTCTCCCTAATATTTTTACCGAATTGTTGTAGTTTATCAAACTTTCTTCTGGCAATAGGTCGGTATTAGATCATGAATAGTTTCATTATATTCATCGTGAAAAAATAGAATTAATGAGTATAAGATGGGAGTGTGAAATCATATTTTCATCTCATTTCATACAGCATGAAACTATTGAATACTACTTATACTGGCCTAAGTTACACGATAAAAGTAAAACTGAGTCCAAATTCTTTAAATAAATTCTTCAAATACTAACTTGATAGAATCTAACCAGCCTGAATACATAAATATATATTAGCACAAGATCGTCAATAGTAAATCAGCGTAATTTTTTGTGTATAATACAAATCAAATCAAATCAAATTTCTTTATTATTCAAATTCATACACAAAATACATTATACATTTAAACAGAAGTTTGATTACACCACACAATTTCAATAGAAAGAAAAACAAAAGCACACAGTTAACTGGAAAAGTAGATCAATAGGCTAGTTATAGTACTCTTTATACATCGTATGATGCAATACACAAAAAATTTTGGACCAAGAAATTTTACACCATCCATCATTTTCTTGCTAGCAGCCTTTATCTAAGACAGATCTCACGAAACACTGTCAACCAATAAGAAAAGAGCAGGCGGGGCATGAAGGCGTACCCAAGTCAAAACTGAAACACACCCATCAACTGCTGCAATCTACTGGTTGAATTTGGGAACTCTTCTAACCAATGTTTTTGGCCATTTTTATTGTAGGCGGAGCTTGGAGGCGTGTTCAATGGAAGTCAAAGAAAGTCACCCTATTGCTATCTCATCTGTTGGCTGAATTTGCAACTATTCTGAATGTTATTCGAGAAAGTTGGATAGAGCAGTGAAAATGGCTGAAATCTTCAATTTATTTGTTATTGAGTTTCCGATTTTTTGTAGAAACATCTTTATTTTCAGTGAAATGGAATATTTATGATGATACCCAATAATTTTCTGTGGAAAATTTGTTATTCCCTCCCATATGTGCTTTCAAGCAAACTAATAAAATAAATTAATCAATAATTAAAATTTTAATATTTTAATGATAAAGTACAGTGCAATGTGACAGTTTTGCTCAATTTAGATAGCCTTTAGTTATTTTTTATTAATTCCTGTAGGCTCTTGCTCATCAGTCATCACGTATCCAATACATAAAAATACGGAACAATATGTTGGGATACATTGAAATAAGCAAGTCCCTATTGCCAATCCTTTTTGCCACACCACATGCAACATTGGGATTGCTTATGAGAAAAATGTGAACATGCAAGGCAGCCAGAATCATGTTTGTCTTAGAATATATTATAATATTTTAAATTGCATTCGTTTGGTAATGGGGGGGAGGGGGGTCGCCCGCCAAAATCTCGCACAGGGCGCCAAAAAACCACGTGAGGGCCCTGCTGATTGGCTCGTCTTATAAATCTCAAGTTACGGTCCCTTCATCACTGGCGGCTCGTGCCCACGAAACAGGTGAAGTGCGTGTATCTTTTACTGCACAGTACTTCACCAGATTTGTGGGCACGAGCCGCCAGTGCGGTACATACACTTCCTGTCTGGAATCTTCAAGAAGTAGGTAAGTTGGTAACATAAAAAAATGTTCTACAAATAAAAGCTTTACACTAATATCATTATAATCTCCTTATCTCCACAATTCTCATTCTATCAGTAGATAACAATATTGTTTTTACAATAATTAGTGATACAGAAGTTGTTTCACAGCTATTTCCAGCTGAATTCCAGGAAAGATCGACTCTAATTTACTTAGAGAATCTTGATCTTCTGTAACCTCATTAGCGGCATACCGCCGCGGTATATAGCAGACTTCAAAACCTCTGGCGCTTGGCGAATGAAAAGGGGGGTGCGGTTAATTTAAAAAAAAAAATTGGGAAAATTTAAAAGCATTTTAGAAAAATTTTTTTTTAATTTTCCCCAAAAAAAATTTTTTACCTTTTTTTTACAAATAATTATTTAGCAAAATTTAATTTTTCAATTGGAGGTAATTTAAAAAAATTACCGAAAAGTTTGGACAAAAATTTTAAAAAAAAACAATTTACATGAAAAAAATTTTTGCCAAAATTTACTGCACCTCACAGCAAATTTTGGGTTGTTTGGAAAGTAAAAAATGAAAGAGCGATCAAAATTTTGAAAAATTTTTTTTTTTATTTTTAATGGGGATGTTTTTAAAAAAAAAAGGGAAAAACTTGGGTTTTTGGGTTTAAAATTTTCAAGTACGGTTTATAAAAACCCCTGTCCCAAAAAAAAGTTTAAAAAAATTTTCTTTATTTTTAATTTACCCCAAATTTGGGGAAACCCCCTTTAAAAATTTGTGGCCAAAAAAAAAATATTAATTTTTTTTGGGGGGATAAAATTAATTTTTTATTTTTTTTACAAAAAAACTCTACATGAAAAAATTTTTAAAAAAGTAAAATTGGTTCTATTTGTGAATTTTTTAAAAAGGGGAAATTTTTTTAAAAATTTGGTTTGGGGGGGGGAAAAAAAACGCTTTAAAATTAAAACCCGGGCAATTTTTTATAAAATTTTTTAAACTTCAGAAATCCCCTTTTTAAAAAGGGAGCCCCTTGAAACACTCTAAAAGTGTTGAAGGTTAAAATGCCCTAAAAACTAATTTTTAAACCAAAAAATCTTTATTAATTTTACTTTTTTTCGTAATTACTAAAAAATGTATGAATTAATTTTTTAAATTTTTTTTTTTTGGGTTTTTTTAAAAAAGGTTTAAACCAAAATTTTTAAATGGTGTAAGTTCAAAAAAATATAAAAATAAATTATGTGTAAATATTTTCCCAAAAAAAATTTTTTGGGTTAAAAATTAGATTTTTTCATTTTAGAAAAATTTTATTGAAAAATTTTTTTTTTTTTAAAACCTTTTTTTAAATTTATGGGTTTTTTTAAAAATTAAAAAAAAAAATTTTTAATTGGAAACCACTCTAGATTTTTTTTATTTTTCCATTAAAAAAAAAAATACAATAAAATGATTTTAAAAAATAAAATTCCTTTTCAATAGCAATAAATTTTTTTTTAATTGTCATTATTAATTTTCAGGTAAAAATATGGGAAAAAAAATTAAAAATCCAGTAACTTTTTTTGGGGGTAGTTAATAATAAAAATATTATTCTTTTTTTTGAAATAATTGGGTTATTATTAACAAAACCTTTTTAACATATTTTAAAAAATTTTTAGTTTTAAATTTTATTATAATAAAACTTTAAATTTTTATTTTGATTAAAAAGGGGAATTTTTTCCTTTAAAACCAAAAAAAAAAATTTTTTTGTTACCTTAAAACGCTTTCCCTTTTTAAAACTTCAAGTTTCAATTTTAGTTTTTTGCCCATTTTTTTTCAAACCTTGAAATGGGAAAGATTTAAAAAAAAAATTTTAAAAAAAGGTAAAATAAAAATTTTTTGGAAAATTGGTTTTTTAAAAGTAATTTTGGGGTTTAATTTTCTTTCCCTTTTTTTTCTTTATTTCAATTTCGTTTTTTTTTTTTTTTAAGTGAAAATCAAAATTTTATTTTCCCGTTCCTAAATTTTTTTTTATTTTCAAATTTAATTTTTAAATTTGTGACCCGGGGCCAGGGAAAGGTTAAAAGTGCTTTATTATTTTTTTACTTTTTTAGGAATTTGAAAAGGGGAAAAATTTTTAAAAAAAAGCGGAAGTTCAGAAAAAGGGGCTTTTTTTTGATTTTCACCCAAAGGGCTTGGGGGGGAAGAAAATTTTTTCCCGTTTTTTAAAATTTATCAAATTTTTTTTCAAAAAATTTCAAATTTTAAAAAATTTATCAAATTTATGTTTTCCAAAAAAAAATTTTGTACAATTTTTCATTTAAATTGGAAATTTTTAAAATTTTATTTTTTTTAATTCATGGATAAATTAGAAAATTTTTTAGGTATTTCCCAAAATAATTGTTTTCACTGCAATTTTTAACAAAAAGAATCTTTTTTTTTTTATTTATTCAATTGGCATTTTTTTTAAAAATTTTTAATTATTATTCTTTTGAAAACGCTTTTTTTTTCAAATTTTGGTTTTTAACGATAATTAAAATTTTTTTTTTTAATTGTAAACCTTATTATTTTTTTGGGTTTCCGCAAGGTCCATCACGAAAGATTTTCAAAATATAAAAACTTTCTTTTTCCTTTTTTTTTTTCTTTTTTTTTTCTTCTTTTAATTTTTTTCTTTCTCCTTCTTCCTCCCTTTTCCTTTTTCCCCCTTTCTCCCCCTTTTTCCCCTTTTTTTTTTTTTTTTCTTTCTCCTTTTTTTTTTCCCCCAATTAAAAAAATTTTCCTTTTAATTAAAATGCATTTGGGAATTTTTAAAAAAAAATAATTATATTTTTTTTTAATTTTTTAGGTTAACTATCAATTTAAATTTTTTTCATTTTTTTTTCACTATTTTTTTGATCTTTTTTTTTTCCTTTTTAAAAGGGTAAAAATTTTTAAAAAAGTCGAAAGGGGGTCATAACAAAAAGGGGGTGAACATAATAAATTAAAAAGCATAATATTTTAAAATTTTAAAATTTTACAAATTGTAAAAGAAAAAATTTCTTTGTTTTGGCTGGGGTTTTTTTTAAAAATTTTAAAAATTTAAGAATAATTAGGTTTTGATTTGAAATTCTTTAATTTCGATAATGAATTATAAATTTTGTTTTAACTTAGGTAATGGTTGCAATGTGAACTAAATTTTAATAAACAATTTTAAAAAAAACCAATATTCAATATTTTTTAAAAATTGATATTCGAAATTGATATTTTTTAAACCTATGGTAATAATTTTTCCATTCAAATTTTTTGAATTTTTATTCTTTTCCAATGGTTTATTAAAAATCTTATTTTTTTTTGATTTAAAATTTTAAATTGGTTAGAAAAAACAAATTTAATTTAATTTTATTTGTATAATATTTTAAAAATATTAAAATTAAATTATATTATTATATTGATTAATTTATTTAAATTTTAAATGGAAATTAAATTTAAATTTTAATTTTAAAAAACTTAATTTCTTGAGGATATTCAATAATAACAAAACAAATTTTTAAAAATAAACCCCCCAAAAAATGCGCACCTAATACCCAGAATTAAGACAGGTAAGGCCTCGGAACCAAAAAGGCAAGCCTTTTTTAATGAAATTTTTAATAAATTGCCTTTCTTGAATTTTTTTAATAAAGTGATGTTTTTGATGTTTTTATTAAAATTTTTAAAATTTTTAAAGGCTTCTTGAATATTACCGAGGTAAAAAAAAAAAAAATTTTTAAGAAACTTAAAAGATATTGACTTGGAAAATTTTTGGTGATTACTCTTATTTTATTTAATATTTTATTGGAAATTTAATTTTAATTTATTAATTTTTAATTGTTATTCCTTTTTTTTTAAAATATAAGTTATTTTTTTGAATTAAATTAATTTTTATATTTCAAGGAACTTTCAATTATTCCAATTTTTTTTAAACTTTGTAATCGGACATTAATTGATTTTCAAGTTTAAAAAAAGTTGATGATTAATATTGTTTCGAATTTTAATTTTAATTTGTTTATAATTTAAAATTTATCCCCAAAAAAATAATAGTTTAAAAAAATTATTTCCCCAAAAGTAAAACCGGGGCCCCCAAAAGGGCAAAGCAGTTTTCCCCCTGTCGATAAACCCCCACGTAACACCCGTGAAGCCTGAAACCTAACTGGGTTTTTAAACCTACCCTAAAAGGAATATCCCATGTAAAACCTTTTATTTTCAAACCTTTCCAAAACAAAAAGTTAAATTTTCTTTGTAAATTTTTTTTTCTTAAATTTAAAAATTTCTTTTTAGAAATTTTTTTTTTATAATTTGGCTATAAGTTTTTTAAGTTTTAGAATCATGAAAATGACAGTTTAAACTTAAAATTTCATTTCCCCTTAATAGCCCCTGTTCAATAAAACATTAAGAATTTTTACTTAAAAATTTAAATTTTTGGGTTTTGGTTTTATTTTAAGAGAATTTTGGGGAACACCAGCTTTTAAAAAAATAAATTACTGGGGGATTCTGGTTAATTAAAATTTTTGGTTTTTTTCAATATGTATTTGATTATATAAATTTTAATTCTTTTTAAAATTTTTTTCCCTGGGGTTCTTTTTCAATTATTTTTGTGCTTTTCCAAGTTCCCCTTTTAAATTGTTTAAGTAGGTTTTTAAAAATTTTTATTGAAAATCAAGCCTCATAACTAAATCCCTCTTTTCCCCCTTTTTTTTCTATTTAAAAAAAATTTTTAATGAAAAATATGGTATTTTTCAAAAATTTTTTCTCAAATGTTTAGAAAAATTGTGATTTGATTTTATTTCTTTCAATACCCAAAATTTCCGTCTCTTAATTGAAAATTTTTTCCCGTTAAAAAAGTTTTCTTACCCAATTTGTTAATTTCTTCAAAATCACTTTTTTTTTATTTTTTTGCTTTTAATTTTTTCCTAATTTTGGAATTATTGTTTTTATGTTTCAAAATAAACCTTTTTAATAAAAATTTTAAAAGGGTCATTTTATTTAAAAGAATGAACCACCTAAAAACCCCGGGCCCAAACCCCCCGGGGGCCCAAAAGCCGCTGCAATTTCCCTAAAAAAATAACACCGGGCAAAAGTAACCCAAGAAAATAGGGTACTAAAGCTCCGGTTTCTGGACTAGGTGTATGACAGGATGACAAAAAAAAAGGTAAACTTAAAATTTTTTTAATTTATTCTTTTTGAAAAAATTTTAAAAATTTAAAAAGTTATGTTAGTCTGGCGGCAAAAACAATTTGGGGCCCCCCCCGGGGGAAATTTTTTTTTTAAAATCGAAACAAATTA
>JADWYZ010000085.1:0-12759 GCA_017141385.1 Sogatella furcifera
ATTTTCCAGTATGAATGAGAATTAGGATATGTACTCACATATGATATGCAATAGATAAAATGTTTTTCACCATACTTGTATGTAATACACAACTTTCAAGCTGGACTGCGTTTGGAAAATTGCTGTTTAGAACAGAATCAAAGATCAGCTGTTCTGAATGCGGGAATAATCATTTGATGATAATTACAGCACTAGTCATCATCACGATGATAATTACAGCACTGAAAATCTAGCCCAGCTGTTTTCCAACTCCGACGTATGAATAAACAAGTCTAACGAAGCCTCCATGACAGTTCAGTGTGTGCGTTTGTGCTAGAGTCGTGTTGAGGTTATGTTGGCTCCAGTTGATGTTTTCAGTTGTTTGAGGTTTTAATAAATCCTTCTCATTCTAGTATGACGAAAAAAATGTACATAATTCGTGTGGAAAAGTTTACAAACTCATAATTATTTTCCAAACTCGCGTACCGCTTGTTTGGAGAACATAAGTATTTGTTTGTAAAACGCCTTGTCGCCTTTCCACACTCATTATGTAATATACTATTGTTGGCTTTCCTGCGCTTAGGCTTATGCCTCTGCGGGGTTTTCCTGTATATTGTATAGTAATAAGAGATTGCATAAAATGTATAAATTATTTTGTGAATGGGAAATAAATTTGATTTGATTTATGTTCATCTTCATTTTTCATTTTGTATGAACTCTTCATCTTCTGTTATATCTTACTGTTGATTATTTATTTTCGCCACACTTCACAGAAAGAAGCTGCTTACCGGTCCCTATGTAGACTTGAAAGTCGTCATTTACATAAAACAGTCAGCTGTTGTCCTCCAGCGGTAAGACTTCCTTTCCATGCGGGGACTTTCTTTCCGTGCGTGGACAACAGCAGCTGACAGGATTAACGTAGTAGTTATCAAGCCGTCCGCTAGATCGGGTGACAGTGCACCTTTTTAACCTATTCAGTTATCAGTTTGAATCAGCAATCGCTATAACCTCATTCAGATTGAATTGTTAATCGTGAAGTATTGATTAAATGAAATTTGATAGATAATGCTTATCTGAAGTGAGGCGAAAATAAATATACGCAAACTCGCCTAGGAAGTTTGTTTACGGTATTAGGAATTATTCCCCAGGCTCGCAAGCCTCGCCCGAAACTATCCTCATACCGTAAACGTTCACTTCAAGGCTTGTGGCTAATGTACTATTTTTGACCCAATAGAGGCTTGCACAAGCTATTTCCATTGATTTCTAATATTGATTTTACAGTTAGGTATGCCTATGATCCCTACGAGTATTTAGCAGGGTTGTTATACCTAGGTTTAGTAGAAGACAGATTCAACACTGATGCCGATTCATATGTTCTGTTAACCAGGAGTGAAATTGATTTGAAAGATGTTTTAGCCGCCTTCAAGCAAAAATACGGCAATTTTACTTCATTCTATGTGAGTACAAAATTTGTAACACTCATAATATAATAGTGGTGAGAAAGTATCCTAGTTTTGCTACATTCATGTATTCATTTATCTGTTCATTCATTTATTCATTCATTCATTTATTTATTTATTCATTTATTCATTTATTCATTCATTCATTCATTTATTCATTTATTCATTTATTCATTTATTCATTTATTCATTTATTCATTTATTCATTTATTCATTTATTCATTTATTCATTTATTCATTTATTCATTTATTCATTTATTCATTTATTCATTTATTCATTTATTCATTTTATTCATTTATTCATTTATTCATTTATTCATTTATTCATTTATTCATTTATTCATTTATTCATTTATTCATTTATTCATTTATTCATCTATTCATTTATTCATTTATTCATTTATTCATTTATTCATTTATTCATTTATTCATTTATTCATCTATTCATTTATTCATTTATTCATCTATTCATTTATCCATTCATTCATTTATTCATTCATCAATTTATTCATTTATTCATTTATTCATTCAGTCATTTATTCATTCATTCATTTATTCATTCATTCATTCATTTATTCATTTATTCATTTATTCATTTATTCATTTATTCATTTATTCATTTATTCATTTATTCATTTATTCATTTATTCATTTATTCATTTATTCATTTATTCATTTATTCATTTATTCATTTATTCATTTATTCATTTATTCATTTATTCATTTATTCATTTATTCATTTATTCATTTATTCATTCATTCATTTATTCATTCATTCATTTATTCATTTATTCATTTATTCATTTATTCATTTATTCATTTATTCATTTATTCATTTATTCATTTATTCATTTATTCATTTATTCATTTATTCATTTATTCATTTATTCATTTATTCATTTATTCATTTATTCATTTATTCATTTATTCATTTATTCATTTATTCATTTATTCATTTATTCATTTATTCATTTATTTATTTATTCATTTATTCATTTATTCATTTATTCATTTATTCATTTATTCATTTATTCATTTATTCATTTATTCATTCATTCATTTATTCATTTATTCATTTATTCATTTATTCATTTATTCATTTATTCATTTATTCATTTATTCATTCATTCATTTATTCATTTATTCATTCATTTATTCATTTATTCATTTATTCATTTATTCATTTATTCATTTATTCATCTATTCTTCTATCCATCTCTCCATCTCTTCATTTATACATTTATTCATCTATTCAATTATTCATTCATCCATCTATTCATTTATCCATTATTTATTTATTTAGCTTATGGCTTTTAATGGGGAGACCCAAGGGTTGTTCCACTTCGCCAGGATAACCTCATTTTCCACAAACGGAGACATGAGTTATTCATCCATTTATTCATTCATTCAATCATCCATTCGTTTATTCATGTATCCATTCACTCATCCATTCAATTACTAGCCGGCAGGCTCGCTTCTGTCGCCTTCTTCGCCCTGCCAGACATTATCAGCAGTGTAAATGGGTCAAACAAACTCGCTTTGCTCGCCTGCAAATTCCATACAAATTGATTTAGCTTTGATAATAATATCAGGGTCTTTCCAGCTAATGCTTTCAAATAGTTTTCTATTGCCTCAGCTTAACCTGGGTATAATCATGGTTTGGACGAATTTCGTTCAGTAGTTCCTAGAAAATAAACAGAAGTGCAGATTCCCAAACATCGGAAAATCTTATTACAGGTGTATCCTCCAGAAGGGATTCAAAATTTATTGAGCATAGAATTTCTAGATCTAATCTGAACCTGTTTACCAAATTTCAACATTTCTGCCAATTGGTTCTCTAAAATTCCGGGAAATAGTAGAACGCTAGTTTGAGCGTAACCTTGGGGAGTATATCGGACATAGTTTTAAACATGATTCAATATCTTCCAAGTTAGTTCATCCATAGCCTAATCTCGCTGAACCAATGAATTTACAGTAAGGATGGTCGTATCAATGCAGAAGATATGCAACCCGCAATACATCTACAATTTGAAAAACTGATGATTACTGGCGTAATCTTGAACGGATTTCAAAACTATTCCAACATAACATTTCTAGACTTCATCTGAGCCTGTCCACTAAATATCCACATTTTCACCGATTGGTTCATGAGAAAATTAAGAAAACGCCGGAAAAACTATAGAAAAACTAAAATATTTGGCGTATCCTTGGTAAGTTTCAAAAACCCGTACTTATCACGCATCTACCGGTCCAACTAAGCATGCCTGCCAAATTTGAACGCATTCGGTTTGGTAGATTTTTAGTTCTGCTGATGAGTGAGTGAGTGTCATTTCGATTTTATATAATTATAGAGATTCATTCATTCATTCAATAATAATTTTATACATAGAGATTATAGGAAAGTACAGAATCTATTTTTTTAAAGCCAGTAATCTAAGATGTATTGCAGGTTGCATTATCTTCAGACTTGATACGACCAATCCTTAGCGTAAACTCAATGATTTAAAGAGATTATGAGATGAAACGATTTGGAATATATTGAATCAAGTTTCAAACCATGTCCGATATACTTTCCAAGGTTACGCTCATCAGAATTTTACTATTTTTCGCAATTTTCAGCAGCTTTTCTTAGATTTTTCGAGAACCAATTGGCAGGAAATATTGAAAATCGGTGAACAGGTTCAGATTAGGTCCAGAAATACTGTGTTCAATGAATTTCGAAACCCTTCGAGATATAAGCCTGTAATAAGGGTTTCCAATGTTTAGAATCTGCACTTCTTATTTCACGGAAATTACTAAATATGTTTAAATCATATATCCAGGTTGAGCTGAGATGATAAAACAACTAATTCAAAATGATTACAGTAGAACGCCGATAATCCGGATAAATTTGGACCGGACCCTATCCGGATTATTGAAATTACCTTACAGGAGGGCCAGTACGCCCTATTTGAAAAAAAAACGTTTCAAAATAATAGAAAATTATTTCCGTTGCTTTGTTTAACATTACAGTATGTATTCTCTCATTGCCCATTGCCCACTCTCTAGTAAAGAACTTGGATGGTACAAATATTTTTTATTTCTTGCTGAAGACCAATCCAAATTATCTACGGTCAGGATTTCTACTGTACTTGAAATAACCCTGTTAAGTGACATGATGATCAACGCAAATCCTTCCAAATTGCAGGAGCAAAGCGAGCCTGTTTGTTTCAGCTGACACTAACAGAGGTTTTGCAAGCGAGCGAACCGAGCCTGTTTAAATTAAATACACTGCTGATACTCTCAGGGGTCTAGGAGGAGAAGGAAAGTAAAGTGAGCCTGCAGGCTAGTAATAACATATTCTTCAGTTATAATCTCTTTGAAACTATTGATTTGGAATTTTTTAGTTATCATATCTCACATTATTTCAGGATAATTGGTTTGATAGAATCAACAAGAAAGTATTTATCGACCTTCAGAATGGAAATACCGGAAAATAAAGGAAATGACATTGCGAAAACTATAGGGAATAAAGACTTTGCTTCTTCCCAATAGTTAATTTTTTTGTTATCATGAAATTCTACAATAGGAGGTTCTGAAGGATATTATATTCCCATGATACTGTATTATACTCATTCCATCAACATATCCATGATATAGGTTATATTTAATGTATATGATATATTATATCACGAAAAATCAACCCTAAAATAAAAAACAAGATACTAAAATCTTCATATAAATTACGCTATTCAATAGCTATTTAATTCCACACAACATGTTTTGGCGAATTTGCCATTTTCAAGTGTGAATAACAGAGAACAACAATCTATTGTATTTATACCTATTCTAATTAAATGTTTTTAATAATAATCCCTTTTCGGTGAGGTCAATTCCGTTGAATCAGTTCAAACTTAGTCTGAAAAATCTACTAAAAGATAATCCCCTCTATTTACTATCTGAATTTCTCAGTATGAATAATGGAGCGATTCAAAGTTATTTCTGAAGTGGGTGTATTGGCAATTTGTAATGAATATCTGAATATTTGATAATATTTTCATGTCATTTTGTTGATATATTTTTCGTATATAATTTGTATTATCTATTGACGTTTTCAATTGTACATTGTTATGTATTTAAAGGAATAAAACATATTCTATTCTATTCTATTTTGATTCAAAACTCATTCAAACAAAATTCATCGCTTATATTTTGAAATAGGCCTACATATAGTCATAAAATTGTCAATATCTCAAAAATTATCAGCATGCTGAGTATGTTTAGAAATATGAAAATAGTTTGTATTTAAATCTTCAAAGAGGATTAACATGGTTACTTGATACTCCATACACTGATGTTGAACTCAAAATTAATCTAATTTGAATGAATCAATTACCTCAAGAACTCTGAGTTCATTCTCGCATGTACCGAGAAAATGCTACCATTTGTGCTTGAATGCGCCCGATTTGAGATGCCAGTGATGTGAGAAGTCGCATTTAAGCTCCAACATTGTGAAACATAATCATAGTCTCCTCTATCAAATCATGATTTTATAAATTGAACTTTATTATGAAAAAAACATCAATTTCTTTTTTATACAGTAGGCTAGCCTACTTCTTTGAATCTGTAATACAAAAATCCATTAACCTAATGCGTTTTGATTTGGCAGCAAGCTTAATTGGACTTTTAGACGCGCACCAAGAATGTATATTTCAAGCTTCCTAAGGATACGCCTAATATTTGCATTTTTCTAACTCTTTTCTTCTCTGCATTAACGTAACTTCTTCTCGACAAGCAATCAACAGAAGATTTTATAATTTTGGTAGAAAGGTTTAGCTCAGTTCCGCCTCAATGAGCTGGGAAGAATGAGCTATGAATTGTACATGAGATCCGATGATTTTAACAATAGTTAGAAGTATCCTTGGATTGAGATCCTTGAAGGGTCCTTACTATTGAACATAATAATAACCAAAATTAAGGTCGTGTAGAAGTGGCTTCTTCTGTTAGAATCAATCTGAGAAGATATTGTTACCAGGGAGAATTCAATACAAGCCCGTATAAATCTTTTTTGGAGACCATTTTCCCCCAAAATAGGGTTTTTGTTGTAATACAAGGATATCCTTATACTACCATAGTCTGAAAACTATACAGGAAAGAAAGGTATACTTGGTCTTGAATTGTAGAGGACAAAATTATCCTCAAGAGGGATTCTGATTCACACGATCCAAATGAACACGTCAGAAGATCTAAGCAAGTGTGAAACTAAAAAATACTCAAATTCCCATTTTTCTTGAAAATCTGTCTCTTTTTTAAAAAATCATAACTCAGTTCCCGATAAGGGATAGAGACATGAATATGATATTATTCTCTTAGGGAATTTGGTTAACTAGAAATAAAAAAGATATGGAATGCGATTTTTTTTGTCAAACGCTTCGTTTTGACGGAAATCGTGATAAACTGAAAAACGGAACCGAAATTTCGCAGCTAATTTTGAATTAAGTAAGAAATGCTCAACTTTACAGCTTGGCATCACTGGATTCGAAATCTACACACTGTGAATTGTCACAGTCGATCAAAATCAACGATATACCACAAAAATGGTTACCCTTTTTTACTTTCCCCTTGCCCTACCTACTATCATAGGTAAAGGAAAGTATTGCTTTCCAAAAAAATTGCTAAAATTCTGGCTCTAGGTTTTCTATCCGTTTGCTGTCCCCTGAGTCCAAAAAGTGGTTTTTGGGTATTGGTCTGTGTGTATGTGTGTGTATGTATGTATGTGTGTATGTATGTGTGTATGTGTGTATGTGTGTGTGTGTGTGTGTGTGTGTGTGTGTGTGTGTGTGTGTGTGTGTGTGTGTGTGTGTGTGTGTGTGTGTGTGTGTGTGTGTGTGTGTGTGTGTGTGTGTGTGTGTGTGTGTGTGTGTGTGTGTGTGTGTGTGTGTGTATGTATGTGTGTGTGCGTGTGTGTGTGTGTGTGTATGTCTGTATACACAATATCTCGATTCCTAATTGACCAATTGATCAAATTTGAAACTCAATGTTCTTTATACCATGAGGACCCGACTTCAAGAAATTAGAAAATTCATCGAAAAATGGCGGATAATAAGCCAAAATGATGTTTTTCACGATTTTCTAAAAACGACTCTAACGATTTTTTTCAAACTCATACCTGAAAAGCCCTATATAAGTCCTATTCCCTGTTAAGAGGAGTCTCGTTCTAGCAAAATATCAGAAGATCCGCAACATTGTTGTAAGAAATGGATTTGTAAATTTCAATTTTCTTGAAAATGAATGGAACAACTTTTTCAAATTGACACCCTAGAAAGCTCATTACTTTTGTGCTCTATCAACTGAGTCCCCAAGTGTGTCAGATAAAGCAGCGGCGCCACCACATACTGGAAAAACTTAAGGTGTAGGCTATCAATGGGCTCGTTCAGGGAACATGGAATCAGTAACCACTTCACGGTAACTTGTGACATGCGGAATTAATCCACCACAAACCGTGTCACAATCTACCACATCATGTTGCCATAGAACGCGGTACAAATCTTACCTCACAGCTGTTGGCGCGCACTTTTGAATTGTGTATTAGTCCAAAAGAGTGTCGCATTGGAGTAAACAAGAATCATTGTAGGGAATTATCATAATTGTTATCACATCAATGTATTCAATAATGAAAACCAATACTTCAACTCAATCATGTACTGTGAAGCCAATCCAAACAAATATTTTATATTTGACAGTAACATATTTTGTAAGTTGGCTACTCTAGGTCAATTCCATCCAATAAGTTGCTTTCTTTCAAAGCCGTACTTGAGGTTGAGCTGATAAAAAAAGCCGTTTCCACAGAAAGATACACTGCTATTTTTCTATATATAATACAGTATTTATGATGGCGCATGATTCATAAAATGAACACATTCGAGGAGAATTGGGTGAAATAGCTAACTTTAACAATCTGAGCAGGCCCAACATTTGAATCCGGCAGTGACTGGCAGCAGTGGAAGATTTAGGAATCATGGAGGCATGTGATGGAAAATTTATTAAATCAAGCATGGTATTATGCAAAAGACAATAACTATAGTCTACTCTGGATAATGCTTTTTAATGGGAATATGTGCGATCCAAGCAGTTGGATTATGAGTACGATTAAATACTATTGAGATTCAATAATCAAAATAAACTATTAAAACAATTTGAACAAGAAATTAGTTCTCAGTTTTACACTTCGCCTATATCCGTACTTCTGAACAGTTTGGATTTTGGCCGTCAGTTTCATTTATTCCAATCATCTGATTAGAAAACTGAGTAATTCTTTAGCAAGAAGAAAGATCAATCGCTTTTACCAGTTGAAGTAAATAGTTTAAGTAAATTAATATTCCACGTAAATACAGTAACTTACCACAAATAACGACTTGAATAATTTTTAACGGCTGTGTTGTTGATGACTTACCTCACCGCCTTGCTTGCTTCCTGATTGCAAAAGATGAAATACATCCATTCATATGATAAATTGGAATAAACTCAACTCGAAGAGAATTGTGCACTTCATCGGTTCCAAAAATATCTTCTCAAATGAATACAGCGTTCTACTCTTGAAGACATCTTTGTATAATTGTTTGTTTGGAAACTTTCGGATGTGAAGTCAGGCTTGCAGACGCTCAGATGTCCGACCGTCTTGACCATGAGGCCTCCCGATTCCTCCGATCACAGAAAATGGATCAGCTTTAGGAGATGGGTACAAGCCACCGCTCTACGGTTGAAGAATCTTTGGCATTTACTGTCAAAATCGCCCATTGGACGTGGGACAATTTACTGCTCGGCTTTTTGAGACAATGCATCAGTGATCATACCTTCCTGAATAAGCCTCCAATGTCACTCCAATCAAACTCGCAACAAGGCAATCCGCATCAGGTTTAAAGGAGACAAAAATTACATTGAAAAAGTATTGGTGTTTCATAATAAATTATTGGTAAAAATAGCAGAGTTATGGATTGAAACGATCAATTATCGATTCCACCTCTTTGATCCGATGTATTGGAATATTGCTAAGAAAAACTTATTCAAAATCCAAGTCCATTCGGGCTATCATCTAGCCGAAGCGCCGTCAGGCGCGAGGCATTTTGGGCTTGTAAAAATTTCAAATCACACACACAATGAGCCGAAGCGCCGACATGAGGCGTCATCGGCGAGTGTTTCTATTTCACAGTGCATTGAAGAGGAAGTAATAGCCTAATGAAATTTGCACTCGCTGACGACTAGGTATAAATAGGTTGTAGTATTGTATTACGCAAATTTAAATGGCAAGGAAAGTTGTGTGGGTGTGCCACACCAGATTTTTTATTTGTGATGCTATTTTTATTTTTCCGTTTCCCCTTTTTAAACGAATCAACCCCAATTTTCCTCATAATTTATTTCAATTTCCAAAATTTTAAAAATTTTTTATTTATATCCAGTATAATTATTGGCAATTTTTGAGAAAATTTTTTTAGAATTTTAAATTTTAATAATTTGGGAAAACCCTAACGTTTTTGAATTGAGTGATTTTACTTATTTAAATTGTAAACCCAAAAAACCAAAATTTAGAAAAATTTTTTAAAAATGCAATTTTGTTTTTTTCAAACGATTTTTGGGGGGATTCTATGAATTTTTTTCTTGTTGGGGAAAATCTTTAAAGACTCTTTTCCCGAAAAAAAATTTTTTGAATTAAAAGTTTTGAGTTTAAATTAAAAAATTAATTTTTAAAATCTAGGTCTAATTTTTAAAAAATTTTTTTTTGGGGGGGGGAAAAAAAGGGTTTCAAACAAATCTAAATCAAAACAAAGTCTTTAGAATAAAAAAGGCGGGAAAAAACAATTTTTATTGGTTTTCCCATTTTTTGCCATTTTGTTATTTTCCCCGTAAATTGTGGAATAAAAAATTTAAAAAATTTTTTAAAACAGTTATTGGGATTTGAAAATTTTTAAAAAAATTTTTCCCCAATTTACCCCATTACCAAATTTTGGGTTTAAAAAGAGAATTAAAGAGATTTTTTTGGAAAATTTTTTGGGGGGAAAAAAAAAAAATAAAAATAATAATAAATAAAATTTGGGACATCAACTTTCTTGGGGTAAATGTAAAAAATTTCACACTAAAATTTTTTTGTCGGGGGAAAACCAAAGTGCATTTTTTTAAAAAAAGCATAAAACCATTTTCATACTTTTTAAAAAACCTCCACTGGGACCCCAGGCCCCCTTGGTGAAATTTCCCCCCCAACCCCGGCCCCCGGGAAAGGGTTTTCCCCCCCAAATTTCCCAAAAAAATTTTATTGATGATAGGATAAATATTTCAAAATTTGCTGATCACCTGATTCACCAATACACATTCGTAAATAAACACATCCCAAAACGTCTCACTTCAAATTTTTTTTATTTTAAAACTTGGCACCTCCCTTAAAGCTTTTAAATTTTAGGTGGATGATTACTAGTAAAAAATTTTATGTACCATTGGGCCAAAATAATGAAAAATTGGCGTGTTAGATTTATTGAAAAAAAATAAAACAATAATAGCTTTATTACCCCTTTTAAATGAAGAAAAAACCAAAAAAAAGTATATTTTAACTTAAAATTTTATTATTGAAAAACAGAAATCTATTATATTTTCATTTTTCTGTTTCATTCTTCTAAAATTAAACTTGTTTGGGGTTTTTTAAATTATTTTAGAACTTCAAAGGTAAATTAAAAGTTCAAGTTATAAAAATAAAATTTTAAAGGCCTTTTATGGTGAGCTTGTGGGAAAATTTTAAATATTTTTAGTAAATTTAACAAATTTTTTAAATTTTTGAAAATTTCCCTTAAGGTTTAAAAACCGAGTGGGGTTATCATTATTAAAATAAAAATGAATCCTTGGATTTTGGTTTCAAAAAAGAAGGCAAATTTCCGAATTTTGGGAAAAAAGTTCCCTAATAAGTTAAAAGCAAAAAAGAAGGTTTTTCTTTCTATTGGTTGAAATGCTTTTTAAGGGTGATGAAAAGTTACCTCTCTTTAAGTTAAAATTATTTGCGGGTTATTTTTTGCTGGGCTGGGGTTGGCCATTCAATTTGCTTGGCTTTGGGTTTGGATTTCATTAAAATTTATGACAAAACCGGATTCCCCGGGGGGTGTTTCCTCTGCCAGTTCTTTTTTGTTTAATTAATAGGAATTAAACCACAGTTTGGGGGCCTTTGCCCCTTAAGGGGTTTGGCCTTGAAAAAAAATTGGGGAAAGCATCAAGACGTTGGGGGAACGTTTCTAGTTTAAAGGGCCAAAAGGTTTGAAACCTACCTCAAAATTAGAAATTACACTTTTCAATTTACCCCAAAAATCGTTTGACAAAACCCCACTGCCCCCAAAAGTTTGTTTTAAACCTTCCCACTTGAACAGGTTTTTCCGGTAATTGGGTACCTTTTTTTTTACCCGTTATTTTTCCAAAAATTTTTAAGATACCATTTTTTGGAATTTTTAATCTTTAAAGGCAAGTTTAAAATTGGGAGTATAATATTTTTAAAATTTTATTTTCAAAATAAAAATTTAATATTTACCCTCCAATATAAACTTCTTAAAGTTTGGAAGACTCGAATGTTTGTTTCAAAGTTTTGACTAAGAAATAATAGAATAAAAACCCCCAAAGTAGCGAAAAACCCATATTAAAAAGTCGGGGAAAAAATGTGATTTAACTTTTAGCAAGCCAAATTTGCTAAAGCTTGGGTTTGAAAATTTGAAATACCTTTCTTAAATTTGTGATGAGATTTCACAAACCAAATTTAAATCCTTTAAAATTAAAGATGGCCCTTACGTGGGCAAATGCCTATTAGAATTCCCAAATAAATAAAGGGGCTGAGGCCAAACTTTTTGTGGTTGCCTATTTTTTTTCATTATCTAATTTATTGTAATTTCCCAAACATAGCAAGCGAAAGTTAGTTTGAATCCGCCAAAACAAACTCAGTCAAAAAAACCATCCCGAAGAAAACCCCCCAAAAAACAAATTCTTTCTCCACCCAAAGAAAACAGGGGTAATCAATTTTAGAAAAGAGGTTTCGTTTTGGGTTTTTTTTGACTTTTTAACCTGGCCAAAAAACCCCAATAATTTTTTCCCAAAAATTGAAAACCCTAGAGTTTTTTTTTGAAATTTTTTGAAAGGAAGGGGCGATTCCTTTTCTATTTAAACTATTTATTAAAAAAGGGTTCCCATAAGGATTAAGAACGGTAAATTTTTTAGTTTAATTTTTGGATACAATACCTTAAAAAATTTGAATATCACGTCTGAACTTCACTTTAACTTTCCTTTGATTGCCTATTTTTTAATTTAAAACTCAAAAACTTTT
>JADWYZ010000086.1:0-12751 GCA_017141385.1 Sogatella furcifera
TTTTTAAAATTTCCCCTTTGTATACATGCTCACTTATACAACATATTAAATGGTTCCCTCTGATGAGATGAATGTATGAGAATGAACGATTTGGAACCATGAAAACTTGCTTATACATTTAAAATTCCAAAATTTTGGAAAAACATATTTTGGGGGTCTTTGAGTACCCCCCAAATTTTATCAACTTTTTAATTTGAATATTTAGAGCATAAGTGGAGAGGACCTTTTTTGTTTAGCAGTTCAAAACATATAATAAAATGTAAAAAATTCTAAACCCATGAAAATTCCAACCCAGAAAAAGAAAAAATGGAAAAATTATCAATTAATGCATTTAAAAAGACCCTTTTTGATTATCACCCATAAAAACATGAGGAAATTGAAGAAAATTCAAAATGAGAAATTCTGATCAAAGAAAAATTCTAACAAAAAAATTTCAACACAAAAAAAATGTTCAACCCAAAAAACATCAGGGGTTCAGGGGGGCGAAGCCTCCTGACAGCAAAGTGAGTTCATATAATAAGATTACACAATAATGTAATGAGCCTTCCTTTTTTAATTTAAGAGGTCATCAATTATAAGTTTTTATTTTAATTTTGTTCTTGTTGATACAATAAGCTATCATCAGTTTCAACAGTTTTCAATATGACTTATCCTTGAGATAAGGTATAGTTCTTTCTAGAATTAGTTCTTATGTTTTTCAGAGTTGTTTGTGTTTTTCATTCCTCCAACTATAGGAATTCCTTATTTTTATTCCTGCTCCCACAGAAGTAGGTTAGGTTTACAATTTGAATTAGATAAGTAAACAGATCACAGAATATTATGATCACACAGTAATGAGATGTATTTTCCTATTTGAATTTAGGAGGCCATCTTTTATAAGTTTTATTTTATTTTTACTCTCATTTATACAATAAGCTATCATCAGCTTCAACAGGTTTTGATATGACTTATTCTTAAGATTAGATATAGCTCTTCCTAGGATTGGCACTTTTGTTTTTCGAGTTGTTTATGTTTTTCATTCATCCAACTATGAGAATTCTTTACATTCATTCTTACTCCCACAGAAATAGGTTAGGTTTACAATTTGAATTAGATAAGTAACAGAGTAGAGAATAACATGACCACACAGTAGTGGAATGTATTCTCCTATTTGAATTTAGGAGGTCATCTATTATAAGTTTTATTTTATTATTATTATTTTCACTCTATAATAGTAAATGTGATATTTTAAGTTTTATTTTATTTTACTCTCATTCATACAATGAGCTATCATCAGCTTCAACAGGGTTTAATATGACTTATTCTCAATGAAATGTATTTTTCTATTTGAATTTAGGAGGTCATCTATAATAAGTTTTATTTTATTCTTCTCCTATTCATACAATAAGCTTTCATCAGCTTAAACAGGTTTTAATATGACTTAAGATTAAATATATTCTTTCTAGGATTAGTACTTTTATTTTTCAAAGTTATTTATGTCTTTCATTCCTCCAACTATAGGAATTCCTTAAATTTTATTCCTGCTTCCACAGAAGTAGGTTAGGTTTACAATTTGAATTAGACAGGTAAACAGAATACTTACACCAACTCAGCTGTTTCCTAACAGCCAGGGTTCCCTTTCAAAACTTACTAGGGCTACACATTCTCTCTGATTAGTTTCATAGATTAATGTAATATATTTATAATATTATCTACTAAAATAGTTTGACATTATTTCAAACATCATGAAATTCACCATTAATATTATTGTCTTAATGTATCAAACTGTTCAGTAGGCTAATTTATTATCTCTTAAGATTAAGTTGGCTACCATGTATTATTTTAAACTTTTCAACATTTCTGTTTTAGTTTTTAGTCAGCTTGAAAATGTGACCTGTGTGGTCATGAAACCATGGTCGTGTACCAAATAAACAGTGTAGAAAATTGACAAAATCTGTGTGTTTATTTCATCATGGAACGTTTCTACAATATCAACCACAACTCAGTTGAATAATAAGATGTATCTACAAATGTGTTTGCAGATGAACTTTCATCTTTGTCTAAATCCAAATCTAATGGATTTTCTTAAATATGTTCCGGCTCTACAAAACTTTAAATAACCAAGTGATGTCTTCAAGATTTATAATAACTATAAAAAATAGTTATTTCTACAAGAACTTCTCATTGTTGCTGTAAATAATGATTGAAATTTACAATATCTTCAAATTATTCACAATATATCTACAAGTTGCTGCTGCATAAGATGTGTCTGAAATCTATATGCTATCTACATTATATCTACAGAATATCTACTGTTTGTTGTTATGTTATATTATCTTCAATCTTCAAGAATGAAAAAGTATAAAAAAAATCACTCTTATAAATTTTAGAAGCACTATGAAAATGAAACAAGATGTATGCGGTATCTACAATTTGTGACTATAATTTAATTTATACAAAGTTGAAAACTCTTTAAATAATTAAATAAATTATTATTATAATTTGATTGTTATTATTTTGTAGTTTGTAAACCTGCATCACTGACATGGAATAGCGGTAAATTCAATATTTTTAACTTGGCGGCAAGAGAACATCTATTTGAATTACAGAATCATTTCAGCCTAACTTGTTAACTTTATCATTACTTTTCCTAACATTACATTCGTTTTCTAGAAGTTTCCAGAAGCATATTGGTTAGAGTATAGCACAGAGGACCGAGTTTTAAACTGATTAGCATATGAAGAGAAATAATTAAAGAGAGCTGTGTGAAGTAAAGCACTACTTACATTTGCGGGATAGAGAGAGAGGCAGTAAAACTGCAACATCACAGGTCAGCGGTATGGCTGCAACTGACTGTGGTAGAGAGGAAACTTCTCCACCACAGCATGATGGGTGAGCGGGGTGAGGGGAAGTATCCCTGATTGAACAATTATTCTGGTACTGTCTTTTTGATTATCTGTCTTATCTATTGAGTGTTTTGTTCACTGCGTATTCGTAACATTCTGCCCACCAAACAAAGCATGAGTTTCAAAAGTTTTTGAGGTTGTAGCACATGGGAAACAACACGATACACAAAATTGAAGATCAAGCGATGCACATATTTACACTATGAATGTACAATATTCACAAAAGTGTCTCTCAGAGAGAGGGAGGCCAAATTATGCTATTGGCAACACTATCAGTTTGTTTACTGGTCGAGTGAGGTGGCTGCAAGCTGTGCGGATTAATGCCACTCTTATCACTTGGTCTTGTCCGGGGAATATTTTTCAACTCTTCCTAAAGGCCACAATGTGGGCGCGGTATTCACATTTTTCATAAGAACTATCTGACCCACTTTTAAGGGTTCTGCGGGTGTCTTCCACTTATTTCTCTGTATAAGTGTATGCAGATACTCTGTACCCTACTCCATCGATTCCAAAACGTTTTTAGATCACAGGAAGGTTGTTGTAAAGTTTGTTGTTCTCTAGGCCTATGCATTTCAACTGGTCCTTTTCTCTTTTAAAAAATACACGTGGATCTTGAAATTTTCCAACTAATAGACTAGAATAATACTAACAAATAAAATGATATTTATATTGACACTGATGATAAAGATTATCACTTTCATGAAACACAAACTTTTGGTTATAGACGGCTCCAGCTCTACCGCAGAAAAAGAAATACTGTAGTAAACAACATGTTACCTTGATCAAATAGAAGATAGACGTGAAGATCACGAAGACTTTGATCTAGAGGTTATGATTGTTGACGGTATCAGAAATAAAAAATAATTATGAGAATAATTTGGAAAAAGTTGAGCTTTCTGGGCCGCTGGGCGCAAAAACTTTACATGACTTTTGTTTTATCATTTTTTCTCATCGAATTACACTGATGAGTATATATTATTATATATTGTTACAAAGAGAAATTAACTCTTATCGACTAGACCTAATATCGAGAATTCTAGCGACTTCAAGAGTGTTCAAATCAAAATGCAAAAGAAAAATGTGAAGCAGATTAATGGACAATTAAATTCTCTTAAATAATTTCAAATATATGATAAATTAATACACACTGTATTGAGTAAACGTAAATCAATAGAATAATTAAAATTGAAAAAATATAATTAGCAAGTCCAAATGAAATAATTTAATACTTGAATGTAAAAAGAAAATAAACCAATAACTAGAATCGTAGAAACGAAAGATCGTTACAGTGAAATAAATCACAATTTAGAGCACAAGATGACTTACTTGAATCCTCAGTATTCGTGGGCAGCACTCGTAATGAAAGGAGATCTTTACTGTAATCATGCCCTTACCTTTGAACTGCTCTGATCAACATAATTTGGTTGAAACCAGATTAGCAGCTCAAGCGTCTAAAATAGACTCTTATCAGTGGATTCTCAGCAATTCTGCTCTGCTCCAACTAATTGATTTTACGAATACAGTAAAATCCTGAAACGAAATAAAAGTGATGAGAGAATTTTCAATTTACTTCTTAAAATAGCATGAATAAATAAAACAAGAAAAATTAGTAAGGGGTCAAAATGTGACCCTTACCCCAATATATCAATATTACTATTGTAGGGGTAATTTAAACATTGATTATTCATTAATCAAGTAAATTACCCATTGATAATCCTTCAGTAAGTTGTTTTAGTTATTTCCTTATAACCCCTCCAAATTTGAAGTATAAAATGATTATTAATGCACCATAAATTACTTTTTGAGTAATTGCGGAGGTGATATTGTGGTAGTTACCCATATTAAATGAAAAGACAAGATGTTGTTGAACCACTGATTTATTAAAAAATCGAGTTACTGATTTGGCCTACACCTCTTCAATCTTCAATCTCTGGTAAAATGATATTTAAATAACTGACAGTATTGATCGATTATCAGTAAATAGTTTACCAGAGGTTGATGATGGTGTGAATTTGGATTAAAAAATCAATGTTCTCCGAGATGAGTTTGTAATAATTTTAGGCCTATCGCACTGATTTAACAAAATAATTTCTGATCATATCAAATAAAAGACAAGACAAACCAATTATTTATTAGAAATCGAAATACCGGTTGCTACACAATTATAAATCTGGTGTACTGTTTACTGGCAGTTTACCAGAGATTGATAATGCTGTAGCAACCGTAAACTACCCTATCTCGATTTTTTAATAAAACTAGTGGTTTACAACATCTTGTCTTTTCATTTAATTTGGATAACTACCACAATATCACCTTTGAAACTACTCAAAAATTAATTTCTGTTTTGTACTAATGTTGAAGAAGGAAGACGACGTGATCACCAACAATTTTTAATGAACTAAAATATGAATATCGGTAAAATTTCATTTATATAACCCAATTTCCATGTTAACAGTTTCAGCTGTCCTCAGCTATCATAACATATCCTACCCTTCAAACAAGAGATAGGATTTGTGTTCTGTTTCCTTTTACTCGTCTTCCGTTGTCGTATTGGATGAATAAATTTTATTTCCTTCACAAAAAATTTGATGAAAACAGAATTTAAAAACAAACTTGGAAATTAACTGATCACTTTTTCAAGTATTTAAGATCAGTGTGCACAAACAAAGAAATTAAAATTGAATAAGCTATCAAGTCTAGTCTTGGCAAAAACTTTTTTAAATAATTTCAGGTAGCCTACTGTTTATATTTTTTTAGCCTACTGAAATATTTTTTCTGCCTACTGAAATATTTTTTTTACCAGTAATATTATTATCACTGGTTATCTAGTATACTTTTTATCTCATCCAGTAATTTCTTATTATACAAACGAAGGTTAAGGATTTTGAATAACTGAATATTAAACAATAATAAAGCAAGTTGTAGAGGCATCAGTGATTTGCTCCAAGAGTGTTCTTTAAAATTCATGTTCAATCTTGAGATATTATTTCTATCATTATAATGCAATAAAATAAAAAATTGATTGGGGTGATATTTCAATGAATTCTGAAACTATTATTG
The DNA here is from genome assembly GCA_017141385.1 of Sogatella furcifera. Lineage (NCBI taxonomy): Eukaryota > Metazoa > Arthropoda > Insecta > Hemiptera > Delphacidae > Sogatella > Sogatella furcifera. Next base: position 5,946 of record JADWYZ010000086.1, read on the forward strand.
AGCTTCAGAAATTCAATACTGTTCTGGTAAAATAAATTGTTTATATACATGAACATATTGGCTTCTTTGCTTAAAATCTGTAATATTCATAATTGGATCGAGCTTGAAAAATTTTATTGTAAGATAGTTAAACTATTATGTTTATTGCGGGATCATCTTCTCTTCTGTTTTTTACTAGTAAGTTTCATGAAACAGGCCCCATGTTTTGGTTCATCATTTTTCAGATAATACTTGTCAACTATTAAGTTCGTTCATAGTCTTTATTTGAATGTTGTCGGATTTTTAAAACAATACATTGAAAATTTAAAATTATTACTAATGTAAACAGTTTTGCGTGCAGTCGCCAATGAGATATAATATAAAAATTATAATTGAAGAATTAATTACAATAAATTTCAATCGACTCGCATCGTATCGGTTGTTATCAGTTCTTATCATTAATCGTAATTTCTTAGTGGCCTTCTACCAAAATGCGATCTGAAAATATCAATGAAGTTATAATATTCACATCTTCACGTAAACTTTGCTCCATGAGATATGCTTTAGACTTGCTTGATACTTTTTATACTTGGAATCAGTTAGTGTTCATTATTATACTAAGGCCCGGATTATCAGTAGTAGTTCATATTTTAGCTCAAATCATCAGCTGGAATTTATTGTATGGAATGCGACCATTTCATATTGATTCAGCATCTGTTAGTTTATTTTAGGCTTTCATTGCTATTGATAATATGGGCCTTAGCCTATCAGGAGTTATAGAAAATTAAATTTAAAAATAATAAACTATTGTCAACACTCTATTCAAAACTCTTTTACTCGTTTTTTTGTACCCATAACCCTGAGAAAATGGACTTTTATTAGGGAAGTTGTGTTTAGTAGTATTTAAACTTAAAAATTACTCTGAATCCAACTTTGATGAAATTTGCTCAATTTTCATCATATGTTATCAGCATGAATAAAATATTAGTGATCATTATCATACTTAAGAAGAAAATTATGACTACTAACTTTCTTACAACTCAGTCATGGATTATGTTCTTCATTACATGCTTAATCGAAATATTATAAAATAAATTAATCAAAGATTAATTGCAATATAATATTCCAAAATACTAAATATTATACTCAAATTTATTATTCTCTTCACATTTACATTCCCAATCATTTCCTGTGATTAGGTATTGAACTTCAAAAGTACAAAATTTGAAATCACAATTTAATGTTGTGTTTCTTTTTTTAATGGCATGTTCACTAGTGCATTCATTTCAAATACCATGTTGTTTCTGTTCATCGAGCTTGACAAGTGTTATTTCGTGTGTTGGTTTTCTAAAGAATTTCTGTAGGGTATTTCCCCATTATGCTAGTATCAATTATTTGTTTCCAGCGAGTGTTGAAATGTCGGACACATTACATAGGCCTATATCAATGAATATCTTGGTCTTGAATTTTAACCAATGACAATAATAACGCTTAAGCCTTCTGAGAGTTTCATAATTACAATATTTACATGAAAATTAAACTTTAAACTTAGGTCTATTTAAAATAATTTATCAATAAAATAAAAAATCAGGTTTTTTAAAAAAGGGTATTTGATTATCCATTTCATTCATCAATGACAATGTTACGTATCTCAGAATAAAATGATTGCTCAGTTGAGTGACCTATCGAATAAGTATACTGTATTGTTATTATTCCAAAACATGAGTTTCTAATAATGTGGAATGTAGGCAATATAGTATGGTCTTTATGATAGTCTGAATTGTTTGAAAGATTTGCTATTGTTCTCTTCGAGTTAGTTATTCATTCATTCATTCTTATGCCGTATTCGGTGGGGAGTTCCAAAAGGAAGTTCCACTGGCATTCATAACCTTGATTTCCGTCAATGGGAAATCATGGTATTTCTTGATGTTATACACTGATATTTGAATTTTCAAAAGTTCTTTTTAAGTTAGTTATAACCATTGTACTTTAAATCACATAATGTAAACAGCTCTATTGGACATGTTGAAGATTACTCAATTTCAATATCAAGTCTGATGTTACTTCACCCAGGTCAGAATTCTTGTTTTTCTTTCTGTTGACCTTTGGCATGCTATTAATCCGGTTTTGACCGACCCGTTATTCATTCAATTTTCAATCTTGAATAGTGTTGATTAATGAAAGCATCAAATTATCCCTCCCCAAACAAAATTCGGAATATTTATTTATATTTTCTATAATTCAGTTGTAGAGGCATCAGTGATTTGCTCCAAGAGTGTTCTTTGAAATTCATGTTCAATCTTAAGATATTATTTCTATCATTATAATGCAATAAAATAAAAAATTGATTGGGTTGATATTTCAATGAATTCTGAAACTATTATTGGGCTTCGAAATTCAATACTGTTCTGGTAAAATAAATTGTTTATATACATGAACATATTGGTTTCTTCGCTTAAAATCTATATATTCATAGCATTTATCGAGTAACATCAAAAAGAAACATCCAAAATTGGAAAAATTACAGTGGTCTCGATTCGTAACTTAATGATGAAAAAAGCAAAAACTGGAGAAAAGCGCGACCTCATATTATTGGTACTGAATTTAGGGAAAACTTGAGTCAAATTTTATGTTAATCAATTGAAATTGAAATCAATGGTACCATTTTTAGCAATTTTATCTGAACACAATATGTTCCGCTTTCAAATTTACATGGAATAGAATGAATCCAAAAATTTATTTGTTCGAGCTTGAAAAAATTTTATTTGTAAGATACTTGAAACTATTATGTTTATTGTGGGATCATCTTCTCTCTGTTTTTTTACCAGTAAGTTTCTCTAGATGAAACAGGCCCCATGTTTTGGTTCATCATTTTTCAGATAATATATGGTTGTCGACTATTAAGTTCGTTCATAGTCTTTATTTGAATGTTGTCGGATTTTTAAAACAATACATTTTGAAAATTTAAAAATTACATCTTCATGTACGGAAAAAATTGTGTAATTGAAAACCCAAGTTTAGTTTGGTTCCATCTACAATAGCTAAGCAGAGTTACTCCTAGGCAATTTGAGGGAGGTTCTCTAATCTGTCAATTGAGAAGGACGTACTTTGCCTCATGTTCAATCAATTATAAACTATGGAATCCTGGCCTGGGGTGGAGCATCCTTGTTCACTTTGAAAGCTGTTGGAGTTGCTCAAACGAGCAATCATAAAGACCTGCTTTGAACCAGGATAGTCGTTACTACCGAGGTGAACTGGTCTATCATGAATTTCAGGTCCTTGGATGTACGACAGCTGTACATAAAATCTCTCCTTATATTCATTCACACACAATAAAAACTCTCAATATTTAACCCCCCTAATCCATCCCTATCAAACACGGAACATCAATAGATATGAATTTCTACAAACCCAGATTAATTGCAACTGGTAACTGCAACAAATTTAATAAATAATGACATATGTCATATCCTTTATAGAAACATACCCACCTACATAAAACAAATAGAACCTTCTGAGTCTCTACACCTACAAGCGATACTTTAAATATATGGTTATTTTGATACTGGCAGGGATGCCGCTGATCAGCTCTATCTACTCCGCGTATACCGATTTTGATATTTTTCAATTTTTATTCACCTATTTGTTTCCGATTTCATCATCCAGGTTAAATATAATAAATAGCGTATTGTATGTATGGTGTGCTGCAAATGTATTCATGATATTTTGATTTTTATTCTGAGTCATGTAAAAACTTAATAATACAGTAGGCCTAAGTTATCTATATTGTGTAAAAATTTGATAACGTTTGAAAGAATCGTTTCTTCACTAAATTCAAATCATTATTATTAATAATTTTTTACGTTTTCTTAATTTTTTATGATTAATTACATGTTAAATTTTGATTTTGAACTTCTTCCCCACACACAGACTTGTCTATGTGGTGGAAAATTCACAAGTTATGTATTTATATTTTTCATTCAGTGTTTGTTTACTCTCTAATTTGTGAATAAAACTTTATTTGATTTGGATTTGATTTGGATTATTTAGACTCCTCAATGATTTATTATTGTGATTATTCTTAATCATATTTATAATGCATTAGAATGCTGAAATTTTATCTGCCCATTTCATAAAACTTGATAAGATAAATGGGGATATCTGTTTCTGCAGAAGCTGAGAAGACACTCTTTGTTACTGTTTATCTTTTCAGCTTGCGTGTGAACTGTAAATTTCGGACTATTTGATGGCATACATACCAGCTTCAAGCATAGGACAGAATTTTGTTGCGAAATTACATTATATTTGTGTTGTAGTATCCTATAGTCAGATTCTACATGTTTTTATAAAGATTTTTTGAAACTGTAATACATTTCAATCCATGAATTTCTTTCTTGTTGTATCCCATAATCTTAAAGATAACCCTGAGTTCTCATCTTGGGAGATTGAATCCTGTCACTCAATTGTTCCTTGAGTGATAATTTCTTCTGTAGAGGCCGTGCACAATCAAAGTTTTCGTCAGATAGTAAAACTAATATCATTCAATTTATCTTTGCTGTACCGAGTACAGTATACAAATACAAACTTATTCCAAATCTCATTCAGTAAAGTTTTTGAGTTCGAATAGATCTTGAATATTTCTAAAAATAAATGAATTTATTTGTCAGACCTAAAGCTCTCCTATAACTATAAAAAATGTAAAATTGAATCGCATAGACGCCATGGGGAGTGATAATATTGTAATTTTATTTCTTATGTTCATGTGTAACCCCAGGCGCATACGTCACGATTCTAAGGTAAAGGTTTGTTGTGATGCGAATTCAATTCTGAGAATTGCTGACGAAAGAACCATTGGTGGTGTATGAGCTAGCGCAGACCAATGCGTTGCAAAATAATTCGGTTTGCAAAATTCGCAGCAAATGCTGCATGCAGCATTTGTCGCGCCTTTCGCATGCAACATTGTGGCTCGTCTTAGAATCCAACTCTTGGGTCTGCGAGTAAAACAGACATAACCAAAAAGGAAGAAGTGAACTCTCGGCACTTAGGGAAATGAACACTGAGTAATTGTTAGCGATTATTTTTTCACATACCAAATATGATGATTTGTTATTATACCAATATGTATGATTTAAATCACAAAGATTAGAGTATGAGAGAAAAAATAGAAGATTTGGTGTGATATTGAAAAAGCTGACTGCGTTCCATGTAAGCTTCAGTTTACTTTAATTGTTAATTGGGCTACTTGAGCTATTGAGCAGTTATTGGGCACCTTACTGGTACGTTATATCATAACTCAGGATATGATTATTGTATTACAGCATCATTATTATAGTTAATTTCAGTATCTCTTCTACCCTACTATCGAATCATTAGGTTGGTTAAGTTAAATACTCATTAATATTCCCGCGCTCTCGTTACAATTATTTCGCTTTGGTGTAAGTGCCCCAGCGTTACAAATATTTTGCACCGAAACCTTCGCTTCGAAATCGGAGTCCAAATTCTTGGAACCACTGCAACGAATTCGCGACGCATTGCCCTGCGCAATGGTTAAATTCGGAATTTTCATGTTTTTTATAATGGTAGTTTTTGTTTTATATTTTTCTGCGTTTTTTATTTTGTAATTTGATTTATTTTTTTATTTCAATTATACATTTTTTAAAAATTTTACTTGTTGTTTTTATTCGAATTTTCCGATCATAAATTCAAAGAATTAGCTTCTTAAACTTGATTCATTCATTCTTGATTTAGCTTTCTTGTTCAAGTATTATTCAATTATTTAGTAGTAGTTATAGTAGTGACTTCGCTTTATCCAGTAATATAATTTTCCTGGTCAAAAAGAAATAGCTTTCCTATTAAGTTTAACCAAACTTCTAAGATAAATCAGAATTGGGTTAGTTATTCAGTATTACACGATAATATTTTCTATGACATATCTGATCATGTGGGAAGATTTGATCTCTATATCATATCTAATAGAAAAAATATTATCGTGAAATACCTGCCTTAGATTTGAAGTGAGTCCTTCTTCATTTTCTTAATGGAATATTTCACCTCAATTCTCACAATACTTACTTCTATATCAATCATTCTCTACTATCATTATTCGTTGTTTGATTTAAAACGTTTGAATGATTATTTATTTAGTCTATACAAGATTTTAGGAATTGGAAATAATAATGTAAATCTAATACAGAGTGTTTCAGAAGTAGTGTCGAGCATTTTAGGGTATTGGTCCTTGGTAGAAAACATACCTAAATATCGTGGAACGCGGAATTACTGTATGTGGATCTTCAGGCGTGGAGTGAATCCTGTCGAAAACAGGAGGCCACTGTATCCTGGTAAAGTGGAGTTCACTGGTATGCGAAAAAGAGGAGTAGTCTATATTGATATAGCGAGCGCCGGAAACCAAATCTGTTCAAAAGTGTTTGCTATATGTCTCTCAATTATGATGGCGTGTAAGTGTGTCGTCGACAAAACCGAAAAATGCTTCAATTTATGGTCTACAATTAGTGATGGGTTAGTGATTAAAATATGAAAGAGCCTTTAACCTAAAAGTACTTTATCAATAATATCACAAACATGTTTATAGTGTTGAACTATTAAAGTGTTGATTTTAACTTTATTGTATCTTGAATCTCTATTGTATCTTTCTTTGTATTGGAAACGGTTATTTGCTGGAATAAGTGCTGGTGAGTAAACAGTAATAAGTACTCAAGTAGAATGGTTTCAAAGTTATTTCTACATTTTATTTTTACATTGGAACTTGTGAGCTAATAAAATAATGGGAAAATTTTATCATAATCTGAAGTTTTTACTGAAAAAAGGGA
>JADWYZ010000087.1:0-12516 GCA_017141385.1 Sogatella furcifera
CCAGTCTTCTTCTTTCTCTTTCTGTTCGATTTTTCACACTTCAAGGTCCTCAAATTGACATCTTTGAATATTAATAACGTACCAGACATCGTAAGCTGTACGGTACACTTTATTTCAGTACCTACAAGTAATTTCTCCAAATAGAGACTTTTGGTTTGAAAATAGATTCAATTTGGCTCAGAATTTTGGAAAGCTGCCAACTAATTGTATAAAGATATTTTGAATGCCATCTTGGGCCCAAAATATTCCCGCAATTTGTTGTAATGTATAAGAGGTACCGCCCTATCGGTGCGTTACGACTGAAAACCCCCTGAATACCTAACTAACTCATTTTATAAGTTAAAACTCAAATAGTTAAATGATTGATCAGACCTTTGCCATTTCACTATTCATTAGGAAGTTTTGATTTGATGGTACAATATTCAATACGGAATCTAAATAAAATACTACCATCCCTTAAATATATATTGGACCATCCCTAAATTATTTCCAGATCTTAAAGTTTTGGTACTTCATTTACTAGATGAAGAATCCAACTAGAACTGACGAAAATCTAGAAAAGAATCAACGGTACCCATCTTAAATTACTAGTTCAAAGAGGAACAAGTAAGTTAAGGTTAGCAACTACAAAGCTGACGGATTTGCAAATGGTTCATTGGAAAATAGTGAATCAACAGCATAATCTGAATTGGAATGAATGCTAACCGGAATAACTTATGATGAATATAAGAATATTTTCAAAGTAAATTAAAAAGGAAATCCTTTTCCCTGAACCAACAGGAAACGCCGCCCTGTTTCACAATACGGTTAAATCATGAAACTGCAGCCATCTCACTTCAAATTGATGAATGATGAATATGAATCAATTTGAGTGGATGAGATACTTACATTTTATGTAGTCAGTAAACTTACAATAATTAAAACTTTTCAAAATAAACCATTGATTAATAACCTAACCTCAATGAACACTCACTCCCTCTGTCATTCAATTATGCAAGCGCAATGGTACCAACAAAGACATAAATAATACAAATTCTAAAAAGTTGGAACAACTTGATGGATTCTTCATATTTTGCAATAATATCATCTTATTATTCAACCATCTACAATGATGATATCATATTATGAAATTCAAGTAAAGAAATATATTTAGATTCAACATTCAATTAATTTGCTCATCCCATTAGATTTCTCAAGTTGTCAGCTCTGTAGCTGTCAGAAACTTTTACCTTGAGTTTGACGTTAAACGTGATGTAACTTATCTAATTGCAAAATAGATTAGAAAGTTGACAATCTATAATATCACCAAAACTTTTCAAATAATCAACTAGAAATAAAGTTTTCGTGCAAGCTATCTGTTTCATAGGTAAGTATGTTTTGGAATAAATTATTTTTCAGATGCGACCCAGAAAATAAACTTTTCAAGAGCTTTTATCTTTGAAAAATATTACCGACCGGTGAGACAATGCTGGGGCGGCTACTCCCTTACATCACAATCCCACATTTAAATTTTGCTTATCTTCCATGAATTCTTGGGCACTGTAATATAACTTGCGATAAAGCAGTTCCCTCACATCTCTCTTGAAGGCAGCCTTACCAAACTGCTTCATTTCAGTAGGCAGCGTTCGATGAACTTCAGGGCGGAAATCCTTGATTGCCTGCGAATGGTGTAGACGTCTCCTGAGGACTTCAAGAAGCTAACAGTGCCTTGTGTTTTAATAATTGTGAATGTCGCTAAGGGTAGCCAAAGTTTGCTGAATTGTTAGTTCCTCAATCCTCATCTTGACATAACACCAAGAACAAAAATAATGTAGTAAGCTACTAACTTATAGTCTGTCAAAGCAAAGAAGACATATTCTGGCAAGATGAGAAAATAACTCCAGCTTGGTTAATATTGGTTCAAAATTATAAATTTGGTCTTGAATTGTATGGATTAGAATATTTATTACAATTTGAGACCAACTTTATAATTTTGAACGATAATATTGATAAAGCTGGATTCGATCATTTTACCATCTTGCCAGAATCCCTTTTTTTCTTGGACTGACTACGGTATAACTTATAATTGTTACTACTTCTGAGACGAGAGCAAGGTAAGGCTTCCAGTAGGCAAGATGGTTGCTGCCTGTGATGATTCTCTCGGCCCTCTTTTGCAGCCTTATGAAATGACCCCAGCAGCAGCCATCAGCCCTGATTGACTACACAGGAACAACCCACAGGAATGTGGCGGTGGATGATCAAGATTCTTGACATATGTCTATGAATCTTGGTGGATGATAGCTTAATACACCAACACAAGATACCTCTCAGGCCGGTTACCTGTTGCATGTGACTGCTGTTCCAAGAAGCTCCCAAAAATAGCATCGTATGACTATGTATAGCCCTATAAGCTGGAAATACAGCAGATTTTTTTAATAGGAAAATTTTGTGGGTTTATGGCCGAAATATGCGCTTGATTCCTATTTGCATCTATTAATAGTATCCGTGCAGTCAGGAAGGATCACTAGATGAATGGGAGTAAGTGATTAAACTTCAGTTTTTCCAAAGCTGGGGTTAGAACTGCTGCTTCAACCACGTTTTCAAAGACTACCAATTTTAGTATTATAATATTCTATATCAATGTTAATGGGAATATTTTATTGTATTACTAGTGTTTGTCAAAGATTATTATGAGTATTATATCCTGAAACCCATTTCCTAGATCGAAAAAAATCAAATGAACACATTGGCATCATAAAACATGATAATTATGGTGATACCAAGTGTAACAAAACACGTTTTCTGGCTGAATAAGTGTAGAGTGATCAATAGGACCCTAACAATAAGCAGCAGAAGAGGCGGATCTTTTCTTGAAACAAACAAAGTAAGAAAATAACATTAAATTAATTTAATTCAATTTATTGCTGAATATTTCTTATTTGATGATTTAACATTAATTTGTCCTTACTTGTTTTGGCAATTATGACAAGAAATTTATTGTAGTCTAAGTTCTTGTGTTGGATAACACTATAATTCCAAGTCAGAAGAATTGATAAGTCAGTGTTCTCAATGTAAATAAATTGAAAAGTTTCTTATATTTGTTCAGCTTCATAAATAAATAATATTCTTATCAATTAATATAAGTTAGATAACGCTAGAATATAAAATGTTGAGACAGATGTATAATTTACAAGGAAAGTTTCTCCAATAAATTTCAAGTATTGTTTAATATTCATACGTAGGTAAGCGTAGCCTACTCCTTATCTTAATGAGAGTGAGATATTTTAGTAATTAGTTATACTTGGTCTATTGAGTAGCCTATTCAGTATCTTAGTAATTGGTGTAATGATAAGTAAAAAAGCTATGTTGTTGAGTAAAAATGTACTAGATAGTTTTTTATACGTTTATTTTGGTTTTGGGTGATAAAAAATGAACATGACATTATGAAGTTTTAACTTATTGTTTGACAAAAGACTAGTCATTACATAACACATAACACGTACAAGGTAGTTGACAAATTGTTGAATTTGTTCAATCTGATAACGACAATTTGTTCAATCCACAATTATTTCACATGTAGTAAGTTACATTGAGTTTAAAAATTAAACTTGTTTTTTGTTTTGAAGATTGATCCACTGTATGATATTCTATGATTGTGCAAAAACCCTTATCTAATTTTTTTATCCTTCCAGATAATAAAGATGCAAACGACACATGAAATAAAACTATCTCTTGGCAGCTTAGTTGGGTGTAAAAAAGTATCTGTCTATGATAAAAAAGAATACTACTCCTTTCAAGGAATACCATTTGCAGAGCCTCCTGTAGGGAATTTGAGATTCAAGGTATGTCCAATATCATATTTCTATTTGATTTGAAGTTTATTAAAATGATAATATTGCAAATTTATGAATAAATAACTACACTGGAGAGGTTATCGATTCCAGTTTTTATTTTTTTTACAATATTGAACCGTGCTTTTGTGATTTAACCAATTACATTTCCAACACTGTTGAAAATATGTGACTGGTAAAGTCACAAATCCACGGTAAATCCACATGTAAAAAATGAATTAGTGGGATTTACATCTTCTCTAAAGGCAGCATTCTCATGCGGCCCGGCTCTAAATTTGCTGCTGGAGCTGCCCAGCTCTAGCTGCGCTGCTCTAGCCATCACAACTCTATTCTCAACTATATTATGAAGATTCACTTTGTTATTTGGGCTACTAGTGTATAATAGAGCCCCTCCTTTGGGAGATTGGCTGTCGTTAGTAAAGACAGTCAGTCGTATCCCGTCTCTGGAGAAATAGTAATTGTTGCATTACACTCTAACTGATTAAATGCATGTTATTCAGAGGTGTTCTGCGCCGCCAATTGGTTGCGGAGACTGGCTTATGGTTGAGAGGATCAACGTGCTAACCACACGTTACCTCTATCCTGGTTGAAGATTATTTGCTTGCTGTATGGTCTGTCCGGCCGGCCGGGAATTCTGGCGGGGTGGAGGGGGGCGGCTTCGGTTCGGCCAGTGTTGGTTCGGGGACTGTGAGTTCTGATTGAGAATTTATGGCTTTTGGGCCGGTATTGGCCGGGCTGGGGCCGTTTTCCTGTCGTGCCGGGGTGTCTTCTTGGCTTGGACGTGCTGTATAGTAGAGTGAATTTGAAACTGGCAACCAGCTGGTAGGTCTAGGCCCTTCATGGGCTGTTGAGACAGACATACATACATACAGTGTATAATAGAGCAATAAATAATGCAATCACTTGAAAATGACTTTAAAAGGGTGTATTTCTCTATTTATTGATTTATTATACATTAGTAGCCCTAATAAAAAATTGAACATTTATAATATAGTTATGTGAATATATAGTTGTGATAGCTAAAGCAGTGGATTTAGAGCCGCGCGGCTTCAGCTGCTGCTTGGGAATGCTTCCTTTAGTGTTTTATTTTACATGGAGTTCCACAACATCAGTAAAAATTGTACAAATAAATTGAAAATTTTCTCTTTTAGTTTTGAAATACTTCCTTGGTGTTTTAAATGTGATAATAATTGTTGATTTCTTGTTATATTACAGGATCCAGTGCCAGTGAAGCCATGGCAAGGAGTGAAACAATGCACCAAGCCAGGAAATCCATGCACTCAGATTCACGAATTTAGTAACCAACTGATAGGCAGTGAAGACTGTTTGTTCCTAAATGTTTATACGCCGAAGGTGAGTGAGTACTTAGGCCTATTACGTGTGATTGATTGTAAACTGGTTTATAAAGTCATTATTTGTCTTATAAGTTTATAAAGTTGTATAAACGTAAATTATAGAGACTGTTTACTCGGTATACAGTCCAAAGTATTCAGTCTCCAATATATAGTATACAGTCTACAGTACACAGTCTATATCTCATTCACGATGACTTGGGACAAAGTAAAGAGACCCACTACGTAAACAAACAGGGCTACTACTACTGTTGCAATGGCAAACCATAGGTAACGCTCCCATACTTGAACGCACACACATGCAAAACGTTCATTTATTTTGTCTCTAGTCATCGTGAATAAATAAGTAATATCTGGTACCGAGCTTCGCTCTGAAGCTGCGGCCGAACTGCTGAATTACATAAATATGTTATTGTAAAAAATCAAGGAACCTCCTTGTAGAAAATAAATTCAAAATTGATATGATCACCTCTCACAATTTTTTGGCATGAACATGTGTTTTAGACTTGAATGTAACTCCATTTACTCCAGCTGGATAGTTTTGGTCAGCTAACGATAACAGCCATTATACGCAGTACTTGCTATTATGCCTGAATGAGGAATATTTAATTCTTTTATTAATCCTGCCAGAGAGTTTTCCCGGACATGAGACCTGGTGCAATCTTATTTTTCCATCACGGTTATATTACATTTCAAATTTCAAGAAAATCGTTAGAGCCGTTTTCTAGATCCGTGGTTCCACATACAAACATACATACATACATACATACAGAAATTACTCGCTTAATATAATAGGATACATCATACAGTCAATAGTCTACAGTATACAGCATACAGTCTACACTCTACAGCATACAGTCTTCAGACTCTGTAACCTGATTCATTAGGCACCAGCTGAACCCGGCAGATTCTGTTATGCCTATGCCTAGTCTTTCAATAAAAATCTTCTTGTTTCCTCCTTGTAAAGGTAGACTCCATCACTACATAACATGGGCACAAGATGCAATATGTCAGCTACAAGTAACTTTAAGTGAATTAGTAGACTTCTATTCATCACAAATAGAAACACGGAGTTGTCTAGAGCAACTCACGGATACTAGAACACAGTGTTCTAGTATCCGTGAAGCAACGTATATATCAACGTCAGCTGACATTTGATTCGCGTTGCTCCAAGTAACTTCAATATGTTTCTATTGTATCTCGTGTTCATGTTTTGTAGTAATGTAAACCTTCCTTTCCTGGAATTTTCATGTGAATCCTGAACATTTCTTGAAATTTGTCCACAGATTTTCGCCGCCAATGAACTGAAACCTGTAATGGTGTGGATTCATGGAGGTGGATTCACATTTGGCAGCGGTGATGATGAGATCTATGCCCCTGACTTTTTCGTTCAGAAGGATGTCGTATTAGTCTCTATCAACTACCGTGTTGGAGTTTTTGGTAGGTATGATAAGATTATTATTATTATTTAGAAGTATTATATCTCCATTTTACTGGGTAATTATAGATGTCATTGGCTTATTAGCAAAATGACACCCTTTCTATTTTGGCATGTTCATGAAATTTCTTACTATTGATGCAGTGCTCAATATGACAGCCTTCTGCATTATTATTATTATTTCAACTTGTTTATTCACAATCATGTAATACGATTGATTAAATTTGTTTTCATATTTGTTCACGAAATTGACATACACATATAAACATTTTTATAATATAGTTGGTGAAATTTATTTACTTCTGACATAATTGAGATAAACATATAACCAGATAATGATTTATGAAAGAAAAAACAGAATTTATCCCTTACTTTTCATCCCAAATTAAGATTCAAAGTATATTTTAAAATAATATTTCTCATTTTATCTCCATCCTACTTGAACTGTTGATAATGATAATAATTACGTCATTAACGTTCTTTTTTACAACAGTACTCACGATTTTGTACTGATTTAGATACGATTTTGTATCTGAACACTCCTTGTAAGCTGGAGATGTGGCACTGTTACCCGAAACGCATCAGACAAGCAACAAAATCGTAAGATCTATTGTTAAAGTTTAGAACGTAATTTATAATAATGATCAAAATAATAGGTTTAATTTTCTCAGCATTTAACTGCTGATACTTTTAGTCCTTGTAGTCATTGAGAAAATCACGAAGATATTTGGAATGTTAACATGAATGTTAACAGGAATGTCAAATTAATCAAAACAAGGATAAAAGTGAGAATAAGAGGAATGATGTATATTTTCTTATTCCATGGAAATAGTGTTGAGAATGCCAAATCCAGGATTATTTCATTGTTATAGAGGATGCTATTATGAAAGTTAGATGAGATGACGTGACTGAATAGGAGGGATAGGTTGTATATTTTCTAATCCAATTGGATTTTTCAATTGTAAAATTCATTATCATTACATTGCAATAGAGGATGTTACGTTCATTGAGATGACTTGACTGTCAGGTTGACATGAGATTCATAACAAGGATAATGCAGCATATTGAGGGTTTAACTAGTAATAGGAGAACTGCTGCGTGTCTTTCAATCCAATTTGGTAGAATTATTGTTTAAAATGCCAAATTCATGATCATTTTATTGTTACTGAGGATGCCACGCTAATTAGATGAGCTGAAATGACCGTCAGGTTCCAATGAGATGCATGACAAAAATAAATGCAACATAGTGAGGATTGAACTAGAAATAGGAGGGATGCTGGATATTTTCTTATTCAGTTGGATGGAAATATTGTTTAAAATGCCAAATCAATGATCATTCCATTGTTACAAAGAATGCTATGTTCATAGTTGGATGAGATGATTTGACATGAGATGCAAGATGGAGCATTGTAAGAATCTAACTAGAAAAAGGAGGAACGCTGTGTGCTTTTCAATTCAATTGGGTAGCAACATTGTTGATGATGCCAAATCTATAATTATTCCATCGTTACAGTCATTGTTCAGTCTGATCAGTCTTTCGTTCATATTATTCATCTCTTTCAACTCCATTTAAAACCACAATAATATAAATATACTTCTCACTTATCACCCATGTCACATCATACATCTCTGTCATTCATTATCAGATCAAGGCTGCTATTTTATTCTATCAATTTACTCTTGGAAATGATTTAATTTATGTTTATTCTTATTTCAGGATTTCTATCACTTGGTAACAGCGACGTACCAGGCAATGCAGGATTGAAGGACCAAATAATGGCTTTGAAATGGGTGAAGGAGAACGTGCATCATTTTGGAGGAGATACCAACAATGTGACGATTTTCGGAGAGAGTGCGGGCGCGGCTTCCTGTCAATTTCTGTCGATATCACCGATGGCTAGAGGTTTGTTAAGAAAATAAACACTCGATAATGTCAAGTTGTTTGTATGTTAGAATCCAGAAGTTAATGGAAATGTTGTTGAATCAAATCGAAAAATCTTGTGATTTTCTGTGATCTTATTCAAAGTGGGTTAAAAGACGAGAAAAAATATAAAACTAATGTTGAAATTCATGACTCAGCTGTTGTAATCAAATACAATGGAATGTGTGAGCATAGGTAGGAGCATAGGCAGTGAGCATATGATTTAATGAATGTGATCATTCTACAACCCTCTATAAATGCACCCATTATACTATAAAATAACCCTTAAACTACTGATTGACATTCTAAAGAGTTGATAGCCTATAATTATAAATAGTTCTAAATAGCACTTGATAATAATTTAGAATTATTGAATAATCTAACTAAACATTCGCTCTCATGAATTCGTGGAAGTAATGTTAAATGAATTTTAAAAGCTTTCAGACAATTCTTCGTGGTTCATTGGAGTAGAAAATTATTAGAAAAGTAAAAGAATCTCAACTTAAAAGTGATATACAACTAAAAATCTTGATATTAAGAGGTCCAATTGATATCCAGAGGTCCCAATAATAATTATTGAATGAATGCATGTTGAATGAATTTTGAAAGCTTTCAGACAATTCTTTGTGGTTCATTGGAGTAGAAAATTATCAGAAAAGTAAAATAATCTCAACTTAAAAGTGATATACAAATAAAAATATTGATATTAAGAGGTCCCAAGCCCGAAGTATTTGTAATATTTAGTTAATAATAATAATATAAATAATAATAATAAAATAATAATAATATTAATATTTAGTTTATTGTTGATTCATTTTTGATAATATCTATATATTTCAAATTATTTATTCTGGTTCATGAAGGATTTTTACCTTAGAAGAATAAAAAATACGGCCACCTCGTTTTTTGGAGGTAATGAGCCGTCGCTCTCAACTGCCTGAAAGGTAGTCGCCATCTCTCATCATCACCCATCTCTCATTACCCATGCACAAGTCCGAGAGCTCATGTGGGCTTAACCCTCAGAAGAATTATAATTCTAGTTCATTGATACTAATTATTGAATTATAAGTAAACAATTATTTAAAAGTTTCATTGTCATTTCAATGATTGTCATAGAATTGTGATTTTGATTATTATTAATCTGCTGCTTTCAGGACTCTTCCATAAAGTAATCCTGCAAAGTGGTAGTGCCCTAAATCCATGGGCCTATGTTGAGAACACGGTGCCTAGAGCTTTCATATTGGGCGAAGTTCTTGGCAAGAAAACCAGTGACACTGAAGAATTGATTTCGTTTCTCAGAGATCAGAAAAAGGAAGATCTTATCGCTTTCCAGAACAAGGTTTTGTCTCGAGAGGTTAGTTATTTTAATTGATTTTGTTTTTTCAATTATCTTGTGTAAATCACAGAAAATCCAGTATTACGATGCGCAATTCTAGATAAATTGATAAGTTGAACATATTGGATTATTTTGTGCAAATCACGAAAAATACAGAATTACGATACGCAATTGTGGATAGATTGATAAGTTGGACATAATATTCTAAACAAAATTGATTAAAGCGATATTTCATTATATTTTCTGTTGTTGTAAGTTAATATAGGCCTACTCATAAAACTAAAAATTATGTTTGTATATGCAATAATGTCAGAAAACCAAGTTACTTCATCTTTAGCTATATCTTTTCTAATTACCATAACTCTAGCCCAATATGCTACGCTGGCTTACAAAGCTTGAATTAATTACCTTTTAATTGTTTTTTTTTTTATTAATTATTATTTATTTATTGTTACAATTGCGACTTGATAGCAAGTATTTCAAGCAAAGGTGATAATGAGTGAATGAATAATGATGTTAACATGGTGAATGAAAGATGATGGATGATGAATGTTTACATTAGAATTTCAACTTTGAAAAACACTTTTCACTTTAAAAATCCTGAATTTTTATTATAATTTCACTGTTAATAATGAAGATATGATCAGAAACACTAAATAAAAATGTCCAAAAACTTTGAATTGGTATATATTTGATTGGTGTAATATTTTTTTCTGTTTTGAAATGATCCAACTTTCCTCCAACTCTTTTTTTGTATCCTTTATTCTAAGATTGTGAGTCGATTATCAATTATTTCATAAAATGAGTTCTGTATAACATTATCTGATATTTCATTATTCTTGGCCCAAGTTACCAACAAAGTATCTAGGCTTTTTATTATGACCTCTTACAACTCATTGGAATATAATATCCACCTAAACATTATCTCATTTACCTACTACAACTCATTGTTATCCAATCTCCACCCAAACAATATCTCATTCACTTGTTACAACTCATTGAAATCCAATCTTCACCTAAACAATATCTTTTTTCCCAAAGTTCTTTCTCAAATAACCCTATTCTCTTCATCCATAATCCTTTTCCCCAATTATATTTTCCACTTTTTCCAACACTATCAGCTTTTTCGTTTGTTGTATCTCATTTGCAAAACGCAGTTTGCGAATGCTTTCAAATGTATTCGTTTTTCTGAGTAGGAACGCAGAAAACTGATCTTTCCTTTTGTACCATGCAGAGAAGTCGCCGGCACTGGCAATAATTTGCTCACCGAATCGCCTGAATCGCTTCTCAAAAGCGGCCAATTTGCTGAAGTGCCCTACATCATTGGAATGACTAATAAGGAGGGAATCATCTCCTTGAAAGGTGAAGACAGATTTCTTATTCCGTAACTATCAGTAATTGTATCCAAACTTCATCGTAGATTGTGAAAATCAATTTCCATTAGTTAATCAATGAGAATTTATTTATTTATTATCATCTCAACTATTGTATGTCCATTATCTTCCGTTCATTATTATTGAAACGAGAAATTTCCATTCGTCAAGAAGTAGGGATTTAAATTAAAAATCGCATGTCCATAATCTTTCGTTTATGGTAATTAAAGAAACAAGACACTTTAATCAAATAATGCTTTCAACCCCACTTGGTTTGGATCTTTGTAAAATGATAATGAAAATATCTTATCTGATCTGTTGGTTCTTCATATTCTTTTTTCCAATAAATGAATGAATAAATAAATATAATCTATGTTTAAGTCTTCGACTAATATTTTGAGTAGAGTAGCCTGTAGTCCGCAATATCACATTTATCAATACTGTACCCCAAGTTTTGAATTCCCACTCTATATTATGAAAGAATAACTCGATAACCATGGAGTGAATTTCATTAGCTTTGTAATTCAAAAGAAATAAAAGTTTGATGAGTGACAGTAAAATTGTTTAAGTTTGGCAATCTTTCATTGTTTGCCATGAGCGAGGAACTATCCAATCTAAGATTGTTTCAAAAAAGCATTTTGAACATTAAACTGCAAATTACCTGTTTTCTTAGTTTTCACAAACGCATTCAACCATTTTACTCTTACGTCGCGGTTACATTAGATACTAGTTGGTATGAATAATTTCAAGATAATAGTTATCAAATAACAACTAGGTTTTTATAAATGGTTTTTCCAATACTGTATTGATAAAAGCGCGTGAAATTCTACTCTTACAAGTACCTACCAACGTCCAATAAAACTACAGTTTACTCTGACTGGGTTTAACTAACCAGGTTATAGATCTATTTATTTTATTTTATAACATCTTTTTATTTCCAGAAGATCCAGGATTGCTGTCGAAAATGGAGAAAATTAATGGAGAAGCAATTCGGTTTGTTCCTTACGACCTGTGTGTAAGAGATAACGTTCCCGAGAATGTATTTCAAGAGGTGAAGAACTACTATTTTGGAAATCGTCCAGTTTCGAAGGATACATTGGATCAGTATGTTGATGTGAGTAACTTATTCAATTTCTTTTCAAATAGTATGACGAGCAACATTTCATAAATTTAAACTCAATAATTTAACTTCTATGTTGAATGTCACGTGTTAACAATAAAATTATGTTCCTTCAAATTTTTTCAATAAAATAACTCACATATTTT
>JADWYZ010000088.1:0-12389 GCA_017141385.1 Sogatella furcifera
TTTAAAATTTCCCTTTTTTAATTAAAATTTTATAAAAAACTTTTTTGGTTTTAAATGAAAAATAAAAAAAAGTTTTTTGTTCCCTTTTTGGGTTAAAATTGCCCCTTTTCCTTTTTAAAAATTTTTTTAACCTAAAATTTGCTTCAAACAAAATAGGGGGTGAAAGGGAAAAATTCTACTAATTGGAAAAAGTATCTTTTTAAAAAACCCCCCTTTTTTTAATAAACCCCAAAACCCAAAATTTTTCCCCAAATTTTTTTTTAAAAAAATTTTTTTTTTTTTAAAAAATTTTTTTTTTTTTGGTACTTTAAAAATTTAAAAAAATTTTAAAAAAAAAATTTTTTACCCTTTGAACTGGAAAAAAATTCTTTTTTAAAATTTTATGAAAATTTAAAATTTTTAAAAAGGTTTTTTTTTGGGGGAAAAAATTTGAAAAGGGGCCCCCCAAATAAAAAAGGGTTTTTAAAAAATTTTAAATAAATTTGGTTTTAAAACAAAAAATTTTTTTTTAATGTATATATTTCAAAATTTTACACTTTTGTATTTTCCCAAACCAACTTTTAAACCAAAAAAATTTCCCCCAAAGTAAAAAAAAATTTTCATAAAAGGGCAATGAAAAAAATTTAAAAAAATTTTTTAATTCTTAAATTTAAAATTTAATGCCCCCCCAAAATTTTTTTTTCCAAAAATTAAAAAATTAAAAAAAATTTCCCCTAAAAAAATTAAATTTTTTTTAAAAAAAAACAATTTTCCCCAAAAATTTTTCATTTTATAATTGCCCTTTGGAAAATTAAAAAAATTTTAAATTTTTAAAAAAATTTAAAATAAAAAAAAATTTTTTTTTTTTAAAAAAAAAAAATTTTTAAACCTTAAAAAATTTTTTAAAAGGAGGGGAAAAAAAAAACCTTTTTGAATTGGGGAAAAAATTTAAAATAAATAATTTTAACCTTTTTTAATTTCCCCCCCCCGGGTAAATTTTTTTGGGGGAAAAAACCCCTTTTTTTTTAAAAAAAATTTTTTGGAAAAAGGGGTTAATTTTATAAAAAACCCTTTTTTTTGGTTTTGAAATTGCAAAATTCCTTTAAATTTTTTGAAATTATAGGGCAAAAAAAATTTATTAAAAAGACCCTGACAAATAAATTAAAAAAATAGGAATCAAAATAAACTCATTTCTTTCAAAAAATTTTAAAAGTTTTTGAACCAAAATTTTTTTTTATTATTAAAAAACAGCTTTTATTGCTTTTTAATCAAATAAGTTATAATCCTCCGTAAGGACGTGAAACCCGGGCCCCCTTTTTAAAATTCTTCATCTAAAAATACCAAATAGTGTCCCCCAGAAAAAAAAAATAACAAAAAAAAGGCATTTCTAATATTAATAGATAAACAATAATAAATCATAATTTGTATAATAATATAAAATTATTAAAATAGGTTAAATATTAGGCATTAACGATATATTTTTTGATAAATTCTCTTTTGCCCGTCTCTTATGCAATGGAAGAAGTAGTCAATTTGTTCAATTTAATGTAGTTATTAATAATTTTTTTGGACATGAAATAAATAAGTTGTTGAAGGCCTTCTAATTTTAACAATAAAGTTACCCAAAATTTATTAAATTTCAAGTTCAACAATCATATTGATCAAAAGATTATCACGGGTATAGCACTTTCATTTATTTAATTACAGTTAAATATTATACAGTAAAAACAAGTTTTTTTTATAATTAAAATTTATTGCTATTAATTTTTAATATTTTTTACATTTCAGGTGATTAAAACTACAAAATCAAAATCGAAAGCAATCAAATCTGTTCTACTGATAAAAGACTCATTTCCCCTGTTCCCCACCTTTTTTCCCCAATAATACCGTCATAACTCAGGGGAGATTGGTTAATCTCCTAATTTTGGAGAAATTTTTATTTAAATCAATTAAATCTTCATATTATTAGGAAAATTTTTGTTTCATAGGTATGTCTGTCAAGCAAAGAAGAAAATGAAATAAATTTAAAATGAAAATCTGGGAAGATCAATCGTCAATAAGTTCAAAAGTAATTACATTTGGAAATGTTCTATTATTTGGACCATTTATAATTCTTGAAAAATATTTAACCCAAAAAATTTTTTAAAAGGGGGGAATTTTTTTAAATTAAAAAACAAATAAAACTACAAAAAAAAGCCATGGAAAGGTGGTTTTTTTTTGGGAATTTCCCCCAAAAATCTAAACAATTGGAAAAAAATTAAATTTAATTTTTTCCCCCTTATAAAAATTTTTTAAAAAAGGAAAAAACCGCAGCCAGGGAAAAAAAACCCAATTTAAAAATTTTAAAAAAAAAAAACCATTTAATCATTAAAAGGAAAAATTTTTTTCTTAAAAATTTTTTAGGTTTAAACCCTTTTTTGGGGCCCCTTTTAAAAATAAAAAAAACTTTAAAAATACAAAAATTTTAGTGTAAGTTAAAATTTTTTTTGGGAAAAATTTTAAAAAGGAAATTTTTTTAAAAAAAAATTAATTTTTTCTTTTTAAAAAATGGAGAAAAATTTTAAAATTTACCAAAAAAAATCCTTTTTTAAAACTAAAAAATAACTTCCCCATGGGATTTTGTAAACAGAAAATTTCCTAAATTTTGGAAAATTAAAAATTAAAGGCCCAGAAATAAAAAAAAATTTTAAAAAAAATTTTTTTTAAAAATTTTTTTTTTGGAAAAAAAAAATTAAAGAAACTATTTAACATTTTTAAATTTTAAATTTTTTTAAAAATTTTTTTTTTACTTTATTAACAAAACCCAAATACCCATACCACCAAAAAAGGGGCCCCAAAAAAAAAAATTTTTAAAATTTAAAATTTTCCCATTTAAAACTTTGGGAAAAATTTTTTGGGAAGGGTTTAAAATTTTAAAATTTTAAAAAAATTTTTTGATCAATTCCCCCAATTTAAATTTAGCAAAAGGTTTTTTTTATTAAAATCTTTTTAAAAAAAAATTTTTTTTAAAATTTTTAAAAATATTAAACGACATTTTGGTTTTTTAAAACCCTCCCCCAAAAAATTTTTCCCCTTTAATTTTAATGGAAAAAAAAAAGGGGGCTACTTATAAAATTAAATTGTTTCTTTTTGAATTTTTTTTAAAATATTAAAAAATTTTATTTATAAACAAAAAAAAACCCATTTTTTTTTTTTTAAATAAAGGGGAAAAAACAATTTTTAAAATTGGGAATAAAAAAATAAAAATTAATTTTGGGGACAAAAAAATTTTTTTATTTAAACCTTTTGGGGAAGAAAATGGCGGATTTTGAATAATTTAAAATTTTTTAACAGAAATATTAAAACTTCATCAATATTCAATCCATTTTTTTTTAAATTTTTTTCATGCAGAAAATATTTCATTTCAAAAAAACATAACAAACCAAATATTTTTTGAAAAAAATTTTAATTTTTAATTTTGGATTAGTACAATTTAAAGGGGCCCCAAAACCGTTTTGGTTTTTTCCCCGGGGAGGCCGGGGACCAAAAAAGGCCCTCCCAAATTTGGGAAAATAAAAATTTGGGTTTTTTCCTTTAATTTAAAAATTTTCTTTAAATAAAAAATTTAAAAAAAACCCTAAAAATTTTTTTTTAAAACCCAAAAAATTTTTTTAAAAATTTTTAAATTTTTTTTTATTGGAATTTTTTTTTTTTTTTGGAAAAATTAAAAAATTTTTTTTAAAAAAATTTTTAAATAAAAAAAGGAAAAATTTTTTTAAACCAAAAAACTTTAAATTTTAAATTTTTTTTTAAAAAAATACAAGTAAAAATACACCCGGATAATCTATTTTGGTAATTTTTATAACTATTGAATAGCTTCAGCAAACATGCCCATCTTGTCTGTGCGTTTGCTGGAGTTTATTAATATGAAATTAAAAATATTTACATTCCCCCAAAGAAAAAATGAAAACCTTCATTTTTCTTTAAATCCCCATTACTGTATGTAGATAAAAAATAAACCCGCAACAAGTGGTAGGGGGGTTCAGTCAGCCCAGTCGTAAATCAATAAGTCGTTAGTAATGGGGTTAAAAAAAATTTTGGGGTAAAATTCCGATACCCCGGTAATGTCAGTTAGTCAAAACTTTGGGAGTAATCCATCTTTCAGTAAACCTGGTGTTTAATTAGGGTTTAAAAATGGGGGTCGAAATTTTTCAAGCAGCCATTTTTTTGAAAAAATGATACAGAAGGATTTAATAAAACATGCGTTTAAATGTTGTATTTCCGGTACTGAATTTGTGAAAAAAAAAATTAGTGGTTGAAAAAGTTTTTAATTGGACAAATGTTAGACATATCTAGGTTATATGTGATTAATTTCCCGAAAATGTGGCAAAATTTTTTTATTATGAATAAAAGAGATTTAATGAATTGGGGCACTTAGGGGGTTTTTTCGAAAAAAGGGGGATTTTTCAGTAATTTGTTGAAGCCCACCTTCATTTTGCGTGAAAACAAGGGGTAGAACATTATTATAACTTTTTCCCCCAAACCCAAAAAACCAAACGACAACAGGGCTGCACATACCAAAAAAAACATCTTATTTTTTTTTGTTTAAAAAATTGGCAAGATAAATAAATTTCTTATTTTATTTTTTAAAAATTTTAAATGAAATTTCTTGAGTATCATTTAAAATTCCTAAAAATTTGTAGATCCACCTGCTCAATTTATCACGCCCAATTGGGGGGTTTTCACCTGTGAAATTTTTAAAAAATCTAAATTAAATTTTATTTCTTGTTAAAGGAAAAAGGCATAAATTTTGTTTTAGAAGTATTGAGGAGAGTTTGTTCTGGGCCCGCCTTTTTTTAACCCTAAGATCATGCATCCCTTTTATTTCTGACTTCAATGCCGTGATAACCCCTGCACGTAGATAAGAGTATGTTTTAAAAATAAATTTAACTTACTAAAAATATTTAGCTTAGATATATTATTAATATAAACAGAATAATATCGGACCTGGATTGCTGCCTTGAATACTCCATAATCACAGGCATCACCTCGCTAAACAAAAACTTTCATATTAGCCTCATCAAAAATGAAAAAATTGGCCCTGTTTGACAGATACTATGGAACCAGGGCATTCACCCCGATCGTTTCAATTTTTCAAAAATTTTCGCAGTCAAAACCCTTTCAAGTAAAGGAAAATAAACATTGGTCATTTTATTCGATATTGTATTAAAATTTCCCCTATTTACATCATATAAAGCATCAGAAAACTTTTTCTTGTCGAAATCCTATTGACATCGTGAATGCCCTTTTTCTGCAAAAAGTCATCAATGGTCCCTAACTATTTTTCTATTACTTTAATAAAGATTGTAAGTAAGATATAAAGGGCGAAATTATTTTTATCTGTAATATGTTTCGATTTGAGTAAAGAAAACTTTGACAATTTGAAACATTCTGGAAAATTCCCTGTTTGATAGATAAGTTGATTATATGTGAGAGATCGCATAAAATTTCAAAATTTTCTTAATGACAACAGCTTTTTACTCCATCGTAGCTCAAACACGGTTTTTGGGTTTATCGAAATAAAAGATTAAATCAGCTGTGGATTGACATTATTTCATTCATACTTTTTTTACTTGATAAAGACTATTTTTAAATCAAGACAATCTACTACAAAATAGATTGTCTTGGTTACACCATAGCCTTCTTCAATATAAGCCATGACAAAGAGGCAATATGTAAGAATAGGAAAATAGGTTGGGTCTTCTATTTAGTGAGTCTGAATAAGCATTTTGACGAACATTTATCAAATTGTTGCAGAAATGTCAATGAAAGTTTCTTAACGATTTTCAATTGCAAAACCTTTGGATAATTGCAAGCTGCAAAATTGAAGGTTTACAAAATTGTAATTCGTTGTCGAAATTAATGTGAAACTAAATAATTGTTTTGTGTTTGTTGTCTTGTTTGCAGAAAACTTGGACAAGGGACGCGGCATGGATGCCTGAGCCGGTCCTCTAGGATAGAGAAGTTGTGAGACAGGGCGAGCCGGGAACGATTCTACATTATAGTGGAGGCACAGCGCTGGTGCTGCAGTACAGGGCCGGGCGAGGTCAGAAGGGGGCCGTTGACTCTGATCTTTGGTGGCTTTCTTACAACTGCAATTTTGAAAAATTGATATTTTCAAGTAAGATTTTTTAGAAAACTGCAAACTAAGTTCCCCCTTTTCTGCTATCATCCAAAAATTCTCCTATACAACATTTCGATTTTTGTACTAGTTTGCAAAAGTTGGGGAAAAACTTTGTTGGAATTTTTTCTGCCAAATTGTGATGGTTTACTATTTATTATTGTACCATTGTGGTTATTTATCGTGTAAAATAGATTCTTATTACTTAATTATTCATATTTGAAAATTTAAGGATTTTTACAAGTTTTTTTAAATTTTAAAATTTTCGTTTGGGCCCGAGCACTGGAGTGATCAGGTACTCTATTATTTGTCGCATTTTCAAGAAACTAAAAAACGGGTGGTTGCAATTGATATTGATAAGATCTTATAAGAAAAATAAAAACAATTACATTTTTTGCAGGTGAAATTGCCTTATTACTGGACAGACCAAGAGCTGCAACAGTCACAGCAAAAGGACCTCTCAAGTGTGTCAAGCTAGACAGAGCAAGGTGATGTATAATTTTTTTTAAAACATTTTTTTTTCATCAAACAATCTATTTACCAATTGATGTATGATCATGCAGTTCATTAAACTCTCCAATAAATTAAAAAATTCAATAAGATCACATTATTCTATTCTGATATAAAATAATATTGAACAGTTTTGTTTCAAGGGTATGGCCTACAATTTTTTAATTACTCATATTAATATCTATTTTCTTCACTTTTAGGGTTACATGAGATTTTGTAAAAAATCAAAATTGATTGAATTTCAATTGGGTATCGAAAAGTTGACCTGTGCATTAAATTTGCTTTAAGAAGCTGGCAGTATTTGAATGCTAACTGCTTTAAAGTCCTATTAAATTTAAGTTTCCTTTAAAAAATATGACGTTTTTCGACGGATTTAGTATGTGTATGTGCAAAAAGTTCCCTAACTGATATACCCGTAAAATAACGCCATCTTACTGCATCAAATTTTAAAGGGAAGCGGCTTGTCCCAGTGGTAGAGAGCGTCTAATCGGTGAGATTAGATAAGCGACGCCTTTCTTATCACCACTGCTGTAACGGTGACCGCTCCTCTGAATTCAATTCATGAGCCTCAAAAATCGCTTCCGGTGGTTCGGAAACCCACCCAAAGCAGTAGGTCCATTCATCTTCATCATCATCCTTCCCATTACCCACGCACAGGCCCAAGAGCCCATGTGGGCATCACCCTCAAAAAAAAAAAAAAAAAAAAAAAAGATTATCATTTAACTGGTATTATATAACTTACATATAATATACACTTATATTATAGACTTGAAATTGATACAATGAGTTACCAACATGTTTAAAATAATAATTATTTGTTTCTTATTGTTTCAGATTCGAACGTGTACTTGGTCCATGTGCGGATATTCTGAAAAGGAACATCACACAATACAATAGTTTTGTATCGCTTTCCGTCTAGTCATTACTTGCACTCAAGTAAGTAACGGCAACGATTGAATTTAATCCATGATCAATATTTCCATCTAATAAGAGATGTCCTATTTTGATTTCAGATATTTATCAGAAGATGAGTAGCATCGTAAAAGAATAATTCTTTTCTCAAAACTATCAAGTTTATTCGTTGGGTAAATGAATTAGAAATCGATTGAGATAACAACAATGTATAAAGAAATAAAAATGTCCTTTTATTGAATCTTTTCTTCGTTTTGTCCCGTTAAATTTAGAATTTGAAATCGATTGAGGTAACAACCTTGTGAAAAGATGGGAAAATTTCATATTATATAGTGCATATTCATTGTTCAGTGTTGTCCCACAAATCATCTACAAACATTTCTTTTTCAAATTGTGAGATCATGTTATAATGATACCATTGTACAGTAATACAGTAACATGTGAATAGAATCTTATCCGAACTTAATGACCTGTAGCTGTGAAAAATATGGTCCAATTTTCGTTTACTCTCAAATTCTTTCATACATCAACATTTATTGAAAATTAAACTTTAAACTATTATAGACATTATAGGTCAACTATAACATTTATAGGTCTATTTAAAACAATTGATGAATAAAATGAAAAATCAAATACCCTTTCTTTAAAAAACTTAAAAAATAATACTTTTAAAGTTTTATAAAACAAGGGTATTTGATTTTTCATTTTATTTATCAACATTTATACACATTTTATTGACTTTTCTGTATTTTCTGGGATAATACTGTTTTCTCTTACAATTATGCATCAGATTATCTTGGTTTTAAGCAATATTTTGTACAACTTGATTCATATTCGGTTTCACCTTATTTTTTTTTGGGAACCAACTCGTTGTAGGGGTAAAAGGGAAGATGGGCTTTAAAACGGGGAAAAGACTAAAGCAGTTGAAATCCCCACAAAACCGGTTCGGCTTTTTTTGTAAATTTAAAAAATTTTTAAATGTATTCAAAAACGGTCGCTTTAAAAAAACCCATACAACCTTACAAAGAAAATTTGCTATTTTTGTTTTTTTTGAACCTTTTTTAAAGTGACTTTTTAAAAAAAGGCTTTTTTTTTAAAAAAGAAAAATTTTTATCACATTCTATTAGAATTTGCCTTTTTCCCCCTACATAAAACAAAATATCTATACCGTCAACATCATCTTCATTTCAGCAATATTTGGTTTAAGTAGGATTCATATTTGAAACTGAATTTATTGCAGCTTTTGTCTAATTAATGGGAGTTCAAAAATATCCTCAGTTATTACCATTTATTGAAAAGAAATATCTTTCCTCTGTAATTATTGATATTCAAGCTGGATTTTTCTATTTTTTAACAATTTTTTTAAATTTAAAATTTTGTTTCTTCATGTACAATATTTTTCTATGAACATTCATATTTCAAATAGGTACTATTCAGCCAGTTGAAAAAACTGAAACAGTTTTAAATAGATTCTTTTTAGCAAAAAGTTATTGTTTATAATATTGAAAAAAATAAGAACATGTAAATAAAAATTCGGTAATTAGAAATCGAATTTTTCCTCAATATTGGATTGGATGGAATTTTATGAAATGGAAATGCGTTACAAAATGAATAAGAACTGTGTCATGAATATTAACGTAATTTGCAATAATTATTTTTAATAGAATTGAAACAAAACTGAAAATATCATCCGCTATCGTCCCTATTATATCTTTCCACGTATTATATTTTATTTACACAAATAATAGATAAATATCTTTTTTGTCTAAATAACCCTATAAGAATTTTCAGCGTAATACAAACACGAGCATCTTAATAAATTTTATTTAAAAGACTGTCTAGTTTTTTATACGGTGTGAAAAAATTAACAGATTATTTTCGTCACTTCACATTCATCTCATAAACTTTCAAGGCCGTTAAATTAATATTGATACGTATTAGAATATAATTCGGGAAACACTTATTAAACTATTCAACTTCATTCTTAATGTTTAGATTAAATTTTTTTAAAAAGTTAGCCCCAAATTTTTATTTTTTATCATTGTTGGTTTTTGTTTTTTTTGGTCAGTAAAATATAAAATAAAAAAACAAAATTAAAATTTTGGAATTAATAATTATTTATTTCCTTCTTGAAATTAAGGATTTAATCTGAATTTGAAAAATATTTTCTGCCCCCGGGTAAAAATTTTTTTATTTTTTTGTTTTATTTATATCCATTTTGAAACATCGGGTTTTGGGAGAACTTTTTTAATCAATCCCCTTTAATATTAAAAAATTAGCAAATCAAAATATTTATTCTTGTTTTTGTAAAAAATGCTGTTGGGGTTTTCGAAATAACCCTATTTTTAATTACTTTAAACAAAAAACCATAATACCCTTTCGAGATTCAAAAAATACATGTATAATTTCAAAAATAAATCTTTTATTATTAAATTTTTTTTATTAATATATTTATCTTAATCAAAAAAAATTTAAAATCAATTTTTAAGGGAAAAAATTTAATTTTTTCCCCCAAAAAAATTTTTTAATTTTTAAAATTTGGGAAAAAATTTTTTTCCCCAATGGTTTTTTAAAGTGGAAAATTTTCCCATTTTGTCCCCAAAAAAAAATAAAAAATTTTCCCTTTTAAATTTCCAAAAAGAAGGGGAAAAAAAAAAAAAAAAAATTTCGTCCAAATTTTTTATTATTAAAAAAAAATTTTTTTAAAAAATTTTTAAAAAAATATTAATTTAAAAATGTTATATTTTTTATTTTAAATCAATTTTTTTTTATAAATACCAAAATTTTTATTTATTTTTTTACCCTTTTCCCTTTTTCCTTTTTTTTCCCCGATTTTTGTAACCCTTTTTATTTCCCCTTTTTTGGGTTTTTTTTCCTTTGGGGGGGGGGGGGCTAAAAAAAATTTTTCCGCCAAGGGGGCCAGTGGGGAAAAACCCCTTTTGGTTCGGTCTTCAAAACGGGGCGGGCTTTAAAAAAGGGGGCAATTAAATTTAAAATTTAAAAAATAATAAAAAAGAAATTAATTTGGGGGAAAAGATTAAAAAAATTTTTGGGCCCCAAAAGGGGGAAAATTTTTAAAAAAAATTTTTTAAAAGGAAAATTTGTTTTTTTTAAAAAAAGGTAATTTTTTAAAATAAAATTTTTTTTTTATTTTTTGGAAAAGGAAAAAATGGGAAAAAATTTAAAAAAAAAAATTTCCCCCAAAATTAAATTTTTTTTTTTTAAAATTTTTTGAAGAAAAAAGGGGAAAAAAAATTTTTTTTAAAAAAAGGGAAAAAAAAACCCCTTTTAACAAAAAAACCAATAGTTGGGGGGTAAATTTTTTAAAAAAAAAATTACATATTTAATTAGTTCAGGGTAGGCATCTCTTTATTGATCAGAAAATTTAAAAAGAATATTATGACACCTTTTATTATATTATGGAAGATATATTGAATTCTATTAGATTATAGATATTTCATACTTGTTTTTTCATATTACATCAATTTTTATTCATGTTATTATAATCGGTACTCATGTTCTATTGTTTTATTTTCTTATTCTTTTTTATTTTTCCCGGGACTTGTCTTAAACCTTTATTTCGATACAGCTTTCTGAGCTTTTGTACGGTCTCAATCAGGTTCGAGTTTCATTGGGGTCGTGACGGTGTCTGCACCATCAGGAAGGCGTCCTTCGCTCCGGGCGTCAGCTGACCGATGTGATCCTGACGAAAACCTATTTGAATCGGTGAGCGATTCGAAATCCGGCGTGGAGACTTTAACAAATTTTCAAACAGGGGTTCAAATTTAAAATGAAATACTAAATGAATAAATATAAATTATGTACAAAGAAAGTGATGATTGATTTCATAAAAATAATAAAAATAGAACCTAAAATAGAAAATGGAAATTACTTCCAATGGATTAAATTTTCTCCCACGGAATTACTGTTTTCATTTTGTTAGGGGTAAGTTTCACATATTAAAATCAGTTTTTATTTTTATTATATTTTTTTCGAGAAAAACAATCAATTGCACAAAATGAATTGCACTTAAAAAGAATACCAACAAAATTATAAACTCAAATTGAAAAATTTTTAATTAATTAAAGTTTTTAAACTTAAAAAATTTTAGAGTAAAAAACAAAAAATTTGGGAAAAACCCATTTTTAGCGTTTTTACCCAATACGCCCAAAACGGTTTCATTTTCCAACAAAATGCCTGGATTTGTATTTGAAATTAAAAAAAAGAAATTAAAAGTGGCCCAGGGGAAAAAAAATTTTGGGTATATGCTTGACGAAAACCCCAACATCAAAATAAATTTTCTTTAGGGTTTTTTTTTTTAAACGGTTTTCGTTTTGAAAGGAAAAATATCTCAGAATAACCCCAATTTCACATTACAACAATTTTTGTGGTTCATGCAAAATTTTCAAATTTACTTCTCAAAGGGAAAAGGGGAGAATAATTTATTTTAGGTCAATCTTCAAAAATTTTTAAACTAGACCTAGACCCTTCCTCCAAAGTTCTTTTGCATTTCAAAAAAGAATTTAAGTTTGGGGGTTTAAATTTTTTTGGGAAAAATTTTGAAAAGGCTAGGGTGGGTTTAAATAAGAGTATTTAACACTAAATAGCTGCTCTTTTAAATTCCTTCTGGGAAAATGCCCCCAGTCGCTGCTCTAGCCCTCACAACTATATTATAGATTTTCTCTGTGTTAATATAATACAAATCGATAAATAGTG
This sequence comes from Sogatella furcifera, assembly GCA_017141385.1. NCBI lineage: Eukaryota > Metazoa > Arthropoda > Insecta > Hemiptera > Delphacidae > Sogatella > Sogatella furcifera. The sequence goes on from JADWYZ010000088.1 coordinate 12,278, forward strand.
AAAAGACTCAAAAATTTTTGAATTATTATCAATAACAAAAGGGAAATTTATAATTAGTTTATATTTTTTAAAAAGAAGGGTTAAGAAATTAGAACCAACCCCCCCTTTTTTT